>JARGCV010000193.1:2510000-2745000 GCA_034064705.1 Bothrops alternatus | reverse complement strand
ATGTTCACCACCATGAATTATTTTTGAAAATAATAAAGGTGATAGATAGATAGATAGATAGATAGATAGATAGATAGATAGATAGATAGATAGATAGATAGATAGATAGATAGATAGATAGACAGACAGACAGACAGACAGACAGACAGACAGATGAGATAGATAGATAGACAGACAGACAGATACAGACAGACAGACATACAGACAGACAGACAGACAGACAATCTAGGCAAAAACATTTCAGTTATTTGAAATGGACAACAGTTTGAATTCCTTCTTACTTCCAGGGCAATTCTGAACAATATTGGTATATAAGTAGTCCTTGACTAACTACACAATTTGGACCAGAATATCCATTGTTAAACTACATGGTTTTAAAGTGAATCATACCTGATTTTACCACAAATCACTGCAGTTATTAAGTCAATCATGCTGCCATTACAAATGGTAATCCCTTGACCCTGGGGCACAGTAATCATCGTAAATAAATGCCTGTTGGTCCACAAAGATCTACTCCTTTTGTTCCATTTCCCACTAGCCTTTTCTGCCTCTTTTTGATACCTCCTTCCTGAGCAAAAGGCTGGTGGGAGAATCATGCAACTTACTGTTATTGGAGTTAAAATGTTCCCCCTCGATCACTACCATCTGTGGTGGGACTGTAAGAGAAAAACAAATCCTCCTGTTCAGAAATCCTTTCAATTGAGATTTGGACACAGTCAGATCCCCAATTACATATGTCGATTTCCTGGAGCTTGTATCCCAACCTCTTTTCTTCAACACTCTCCCTTTTTGGTTATAAGATGCAAAGAACTGGCCGCCATTTTGATATTATAATGTCCACATCCATGTTTCTCAGCCCTAGCAATTTTAAGATGTGATGGCATGCTGACTGGGGAATTCTGGGTGTTGAAGTCCACACATCTTAAAGATGCGAAGGTAGGGAAATCTTGCTCTAGGACAGGGGTAGGCAACCTTGGCTCTTTTATGACTCGTGGACTTCAACTCCCAGAATTCCTGAGCCAGCCGTGCTGAGGGGAAAGGGAGAGGTTTCCATGCTGAGCCATGCTGGCTCAGGAATTCTGGGAGTTGAAGTCCACGAGTCATAAAAGAGCCAAGGTTGCTTACCCCTGCCCTAGGGACTCTCTGATTGTTCCCTTCTCCTCACAAGCTAGAGAATAAAAACATCTCTCACAGGGAGCCATGCTCAGTGAAAAAGAAAACAGCAAACTCTCGGACTTTGCAAAGGACCAGTGACATAGCTCCATTCTTCAGCGGAAATTGCTTTGGGATTTAGGGCTTGAACCTATGCAGACCTAGAAATGATCACTCACAGGCAACATTCAGTTGGATAGTTTTCTCTCTAAGAAAAGCATTCTTCTCATTTGCATAGTTGACCCTGCAGGTGAGATTCCGCTGGTGGTCTGCAACCGAAGGTAAGAAATTCAGCACTGCGCTGTAAATCTGGGTCCCGTTCAGCTGCAGATGAGGGTTGATAGGTTTGGGAAAGCCACTCCAGGTGAACTTTGGAGGCTTCTTACTACAACTTGCGAAGGTTGCACAGGTGACGTTTGTATGATTTCCTGCCCGCACTTTCCCCAATATCTGTATTTCTGGTGGTTGTTTTTCTAAGAAGAGAAGAATCAGAAGAAAGTTACTCCAGGACTACATACATTCTTACCGATCCACTGGGCTTGATCTTCAGGCTCTTTCCCAAATGCCTCTCAAGTGAGATGGACCCCACTGAGATTTTATTCTCTCTTGGCGTATGAGATTTTATGCAACCAGGAATGACCACAGAACTTCTATATTTCTATATTTCAAGCATCTTCTCGTCCAAGAAGCATCTGAGGAAGCTTCTCGGAGGAGAAGCGAAACATGAAGCTCCAGTTGCCTTTTAAAAAAGCACCTTTGGGGCATGCATGAATCCATGCCTGTCAGCATCTCATGAATCCCCTATGGCAGTGGTGGCGAACCTATGGCATGCGTGCCAGAGGTGGCACTCGAAGCCCTCTCTGTGGGCACATGTGCCATTGCCCCAGCCTCACCTCTCCCCATGACCCCCTCCTCACCAGCAGCCCCCCTGGAGGAGAGTTGCCCCCGAGTGTGGCCCACGTGGAGCAGTGCAGCCAAGGACATGGCAGCCAGGCAGTGTAGACAAGACTCTGCCCTCACTCCCCATCGCACACAGTTGATGCTGCGGGGCGCGGGCAGAGGGCGTGGCCCCCATAGTGCTGTTGGGCTGCCTGGGCGATCTGTGGCGGGCCCTAGAGGTGGTGAGTGGCCCTGCGGGCAGGCAAGGTGGGAGACGGGCTGCGGGCAGAGCAGGGGCGGAGCCAGTTTTTGGGCACTCAGTCTCTAAAAAGTTCGCCATCACTGCCCTATGAAGCCCTCTTCAAATTTTGAGAACTTTGTTGTCCCCATCTACAAGGGCAAAGTTACAGGTCCAGCAGGCCAGGAAATGCAAAACAAGGGCAAGAAACACATCACAAAAGACTCTTCAGGATGATCTTCAGTGGTGAGCTGTTGATCAAAAGCCTTAGTGCTTCTTTCCCTCTCTTGCTGATTTTTACCCTCATGCTAAGACACACTTGCTTTTGACCATGGTTTATTAGAAAATCCATAACTGGCTTTTCATACATGGCAACTCTATACATCACAGTTTATAAATTACATCAAGTGGGTTTACACATCCCACTAGCATAAATCAAAGAAACCAAATTCCAGCTTAGTATGATGTGTGAAACCAAGGCCATGGGGGTGGGGGCATCTATCTCTATTACTAAGGAAACATTCGTGCTATCCTGAAACATTTCACTACCCCTCAATGCTTCTGGGTCTAAGCCTGTGGCTCTGTGTGGATCATATATATTGCTTGAAACCGTTTCTCTGGGTTTGTGTCTATGTGTGAAAGAAAGAGAGATGAATGGAAGTTCCTTCATCTGGTAGTGGCTTTATTCCTGCATGTTATGGTTATTATCTGCAGCCCCAACCCAACCCCTATTTATTCATGTATCAATCAAATTTATATGGCCAGAGAGGAACTCTGAACAGCACACAACAGTCCAAGGAAACAATCAATGTATAAAACAATTATTATCTAATCCCATTGTATAATGATTTTTAAAGCATTATCAAAGCAGAGCTAAAACAAGAACAGAAAACGACAGAGGGAGGGATGTTAATAATAACATTTTACAATGGCTGGTGAAAACTGGAGCTTCTGACAAAGGCCAAACAATTTTCCAGGTACTCACCTGTCACGTTCAGGTATGGATTAGCGTAGCTGTAAAAGCTAAAAAATGCTTTAGGGTATTTTTCCATTCTGAAAAAATACTTCGCTGTATCAGATTTTTGGGCGTTCGAGATGAGGAGAGAACAGTTTCCGGCACTCACATCCCCAATGAGTTTAAAGCGACTCTGAGCCGACGTGCGATAAGAGTTGGCCACTTCGGTAACCATATTGTCTGTTTCTTTCTTCCAATATCCATACAATTTTGCTGTGTCACTGGCATGAGCTTTATTGTAAGTGAAATTGCAGGGAATAATGGCACAGAGTCCTTCCTCTACCACTACATGATCAGGAGCTTTCAGGTCATACCCTTCCGCTTTGTCAGGTATCACACCTGCAAAGAGTAGAAAACAAGACACTCAGCTACACCGTAACAGACATCCCATCCCATTTCCATCATTGGAAAGGAGAACTTATCCAGGGCTGCCATCAACAGTCAACCTCTCACCTTCCCACCAGCTCTTACCTTTCCAAAGCAACAGTGTTGAAATTAGCCCAAGGAAGAAGGCCTCAAAGGGGCAATTCATTTTCTCATCCCTGAAACTTCAGCCTCTTTGGAAGATTGTGGTCAGCAACAGGATCCCAAGAGGCCTAAGGAGGTAAACCTGGGTACAGAAACTGTCAGAATGAGCTTTTTCCTTGGGAGAATATTGAAGCCAGGGCAGTATCAGAGGATGGATACTCAAAACAACTGTTTCTTCTCCTCTTGGAGAAGTGTGCAACTTACAACCATTTGTTTAGTGACCATTCAAAGTTACAGCAGTAATGAAAAAAGGTGATTTACAATCCAGTCCTTGCGCTTAAGACTGTTGCAGTATCCCTAGGGTCACTGCAAGGTAGCACAGTGGTTAGAATGCATGCACTTCCCTACGACCGGTGAGAACGCACAGGGTCGGCCTCCTCCGGGTCCCGTCAGCGAAACAATGTCGTCTGGCGGGCCCTAGGGGGAGGGCCTTCTCTGTTGTGGCACCCGCCCTCTGGAACCAACTGCCTCCTGAAGTCCTTGTTTCTCCCACTCTCCCGGCCTTCCGAAAGAATTTAAAAACCTACCTCTGCCGGCAGGCCTGGGGATGATTGTTGATTGTGGTGTGACTGATTAGTATGTGTGGGATTTTATTTTTAATGTTTTTGTTTGGATTTGGATTGAAATTGTTTTATGTATATGTTGTGAGCCGCTCCGAGTCTTTGGAGAGGAGCGGCATACAAATCCGAATAAATAAATAAATAAATAAATAAATAAATAAATAAATAAATAAATAAATAAATAAATAAATAAATAAATAAATAAATAAATAAATAAATAAATAAATGAATGAATGAATGAATGAATGAATGAATGAATGAATGAATGAATAAATAAATAAATAAATAAATTGCAGGCAAACTCTGCCCTCTGCCAGTAGTTCGATTCTGACCCGCTCAGAGTTGACTCTGCCTTCCTTCCAGCTGAGGACGGTAAAATGAGGACCCAGATTGTTGGGGGCAATAGCATGACTCTGTAACCTGCTTAGTGGAGGCTGTAAAGCCCTGTGAAGCGGTATATAAGTCTAAGTGCTATTGCTATTGCAGGCTGACCCTGCCTATTGGCTGAAGTTCAACCTTGACCAGCTCAGGGTTGATTCAGCCTTCCATCCTTCCAAGGTCAGTAAGATGAGGACCCAGATTGTTGGGGGCAAATAGGCTGACTCTATAAACCACTTAGAGAGGGCTGTAAAAGCACTATGAAGCGGTATATAAGTCTACATGCTATTGCTATCAGTATTCAGGCACTTTGTAACCAGCATGTATTTATGAGGGTTACAGTGTCCCAGGGTCAAGTGATCACCATTTGCGACCTTTTGAAGCCAGTCCACTTCATGTGGTTCCCTTAACACAGGGGTTCTCAACCTTGGCAACTTTAAGACTTGTGGACTTCAACTCCCAGCAAAGCTGGCTGAGGAATTCTGGGAGTTGAAGTCCACAAGTCTTAAAGTTGCCAAGGTTGAGAACCCCTGCCTTAACAACTGCAATGATTCGTGGTAAAATGGTTATTAAATCAGTCAAGACTCAGTTAACAAAACCCTTACTTAGCAACAGGAATTCTAATCCCAATTGCAGTTGTAAGTCAAGTACTACATGTAGTTTTCCTTGAGGTTGGAGAAATATGATCTTTAAGCCACTTGGCCTGGGCACAGATTAAGCTAAAAGTCTTTGGAGTTTTTGTTTATGTTATTTTTTTTTCAAATAAAGTAAATCAGAACAGATGCCATCTTCAATGCAGAGAGATAGTCTGGATCATTCTGAAATGATGGAATACTTTTGAACAGGAAAAGCTCTTAATATCTGGAATGGCCACCAAAATGCCACCATTAAGGGACCTGAAGATTGCTAGGGATCAGATGATCTTGCCTTAGTATTGTAATATATTTTTCAAGGGTCCGAGTAGGTTTCTATGAAATTTGGGATCAAATCGGAAATTTATTTTATTGCATGATTTTCACACTGACATTTGTTATGTTTATTATTTGGGCCACCTTCCCACCTTCAACCAATTCCTTCTGCAAATCAGAGAGCTGATTTAAGGGTGCCAAATTAAACAAATCATCCCAGAGAGTCTTCTTGCATGAGGACTTTTGGAGAAGTGGAACTAATATCATATGTAAAACCTTACCCTGTTTTTAATATCCAGACTGTGGATTCTATTTTTATGTAACCAAAATGGGCACTTCTGGTCACAAGAGGAAAGGAATGTGACTTTAAGGGGACTTCCACAGTTGTTTCAGGCAGGGTGTGCTCAAGGTGAGTGAAAGGGTGAAAGAATGGATAGTCAATGGGACAGAATAGATTTCTGAACAGTGCCTGTCCAATATTAGACTTTTTCTCCAAATCCTACCAATTTAAATCTGAGACAATTCCATTCTTGTCTCCCTCTTGTCCCCTTTATGCGATAGGAACTGTTGCTAAAATACGTCCCGAATACATCTCAGGTGCTGGGACTGCGTTTGTTCTAGTGTTGTAATTGGGTATATATCCCAAAGTTCTGCTCCATACAAAAGCATAGGAGTAACCTCAGCTTTATATACTCTGATTAATGAAACGAGAGACCCTGGATAACTATGATCCTTTAATTTAAACAGCAGATTCAAATGAGCCTTTGCTCTAAGTGTGCTCCATTGATGATGGCAAGCCCAAGATCCAGCCTTGGGAAACATTATGCCTAAGTATACAAAGGTGTTAACCTGTTCAATTGGTTCGCCATCTAATTGCCATCTATGTCTCTCATGATGTTTTCCAAACACCATGGTTTTTTATTCAGATTTACTGATTGTTAGGGAGTTGTTCTGGCAATAGGACTTATACCTTCTTAATAGGTGGCACGCAGAGCCCTCTCTGTGGGCACTCCTGCCATCACCCCAGTCCTACACCTTCAGCTGGGTTTTATAAAACCTTTTCGCTTTAGGCCTCCGCCACCATGTGCAAAAAAAAAAAAAAAGGTTCAATCAGTCAATTTCAACTTCTCACGGGGAAAAAAAGAGCTTGCAAAGTTGGAATTGATTGGTTAACTTTTTAGTCCCACCCAGTCTGCTGTTACCACCGCAGCCATGCCTACCCAGTGGGCTACACCCACCTGATTGGCCACACCCACCCAATGGCCACACCCACCCAATGGGCCACGCCCACCCGGCACCCAACGATACATAAGTGGGTTTTGGGTTACAGTTTGGGTACTCGGTCTCTAAAAGGTTCGCCATCGCTGATATAGGATCATATTGTTGGCATAGAGCAAGCTATTACAGTATGTACTTAGGATCATCAGCATATGTACCATGGGAGCCTTCATTAACCCTGGCAGGTCATTAATGTATAGATTAAATAATAATGGGGCCAGGATACACCCTTGTCTTACCCCTTTGTTTGTGTGAATCCTGTTAGCCAGTTGCTTCAGGAGAAACACAAAGACCTATTTTGACTCTCATTCTTTAGAACTGGGGACAGAACTAAATGCACGATTTAGGAATGATCAATGATAAAAGATTGACAACAGCAGATGAGATAGCATCCATCACACTTACAAATGGTAGGGAGATCCTACCATTCACAACACGAGCCTCACCTAGATTCCAGTGGAGCCGAGTAAGGAAATTAGGAAGCTGGCAGGCAAGTCCTGAGGTCATGATCCTAATTTATACAGACACTACAGGTAGTCCTCAACTTACAACAGTTCACTTAGTGACCGTTCAAAGTTACAACAGCACTGAAAAAAGTGACTCTTGACCATTTTTCACACTTGCGACCTTTGTAGCTTCCCCATGATCATGTGATCAAAATTCAGAGGCTTGTCAACTGGTTCATACTTGCTGTGTCCCAAGTTCATGCAATCACCTATTTCAGTGGTGGCGAACCTATGGTATGCATGCCAGGGGCGGCACTCAGAGCCCTCTCTGTGGGCACGCGCACCACGCCTTGAAGATGGCAACTGTCCCTCTTCAAAACAGCTGCCCAGTAATTCGCCAAGGTCCCACGTGGCTGGATGCATCCCAGCATGGTTGGTTTCCCTCCCCCCTGTCCCATCCCTCCTGGCCTCACATGCTCTCCTTTTCCCGGGCACAACCCACTGCATCTATGTTTCTCTGAACTGCTGGTGGCGGGTTGCGGAACCCCAGAGTGCACCGGTTGAGGGGCCGGCAGGCTGTGGCTGCTGACAGACACCGTTGGCCCCCATGTGCTCACTGGCCTCTGTGTGCAGGGGACAATGGTGTCAGGCAGCAGCTGCCCCGACCCCTGCCTCGCCTTGCCCTGCAACAATGGCACCTCGACCCTGCCTCACCTTGCCTCACCCCGCAGGACGAGCCTCCCGCCCACCGCCCCATCTTCCAGAGACCCCCTTGATCTCCCCCAACCCTGCCTGGCACCCACATGCGTCCCTCCCCACGAGCAACATTGAGGTGACCACGCCCACCTTGACCACACCCACCCAGTCTGCCATGACCACCACAGCCACGCCCACCCAGTGGGCCACGCCCACCTGGCACCCAGCAATAAATAAGTGGGTTTTGGGTTGCAGTTTGGGCACTTGGTCTCTAAAAGTTTCGCCATCACTGACCTATTTCAACTTTCTGACAAGTAAAATCAACGGGGGAAGCCAGATACACTTAACAACCATGTTACTAAGTTACCAACTTAAACCACTGTGGCAAGAAAGGTCATAAAATGGAGCAAAACTCACTTAACATTTCTCACTTAACAACAGAAATGTTGGACTCAGTTGTGGTTATAAGTCAAGGGACTATCCATAAGTTAGTCTGTCTTGTAAGTAGTAAAATGATTATTTTAAGGCTGAATTATGGACCTCAGAACATGCATCCCCCAAGATTCTTTACCTTTAGGCAGCTGCGATTTGTAGTTCACTAGCCTTGCAGCACAGAATCCCAAAGTCTTAGTGCATACTTTGTGAAAGTCTGCTTGCTTTGGTCTCCTGGAATTGCCCACCACTCAGTTTCACTTCTCTCTAATCCACATAGTAAATGTTATGAGCCTTTTCCATATATCATATCATTCAGTTGCTTCTATTCAGAGCTAGAAGCCTAGAATTTCCCAACACTACCATGTTGCAAACTGTTCTCAGATGTTTTGGTGCCGTGACCATCAAACTTCCTGAAAACAGTTTCAAAAAGGAGGAGGAGGAAGAGAAGGAAGAGGACACCATCACTGGACTTCATTATAATATATCACAAATAAAGATCCGTCAAATTATCTGTCACCTTCCTTTAAACATGCTTAAAGGAGCAAGCATAAGATGTGTCTCAATCTTATGCTTGCTATATTTCACCTCTCTTTAGGGCTGTAATTCTAAATATAATCCCTGGACCATAGAATGGAAAGTTTTTCATGATTGACTTGCACTGCAATGAGTTATGGTTTGGCAACATCTAAGAGTAACCCTACCAGCACACTAGCTGCTATTCTCGATATACCTACTCAGATGAAAAACCCATTGTCTTTGGCTTGTTTACTGATAAATGTATCTTGGATGCAAGCCAATCCCCAGTGAATGTAGAGGCATGTAGTCTGAACTCACTATAAGAAAAACTTAACTGGTACTTTAGTTCCTTAAGAGATTAGAAATTGTGTGTCTGCTTAGTGGAGGAATTTCCCGTATATATGCCCAGTTTTCATAAGAGGCTTGAAGATTTCTTTAAAGTCATAAGTCTTGCCTTCCTTGTTGCAAATTTCATAGTTCTATGTTATAAACATTTTATACACAAGCATTCTAAATATATAATTTACAATATGCCAATCTTCTAAGCATACATGATGGGTGTGGATAGAAAATAAAGCATGTAGGTCTTTGGTTATTCGGGTTTTCTCCCGCGTCAAATTGGAAGTGTCTTGGTGACGTTTCGACGAAGTCCCATTCGTCATCTTCAGGCTGATGTTTTCGGCTTCATGCTTCTAGCATTGCTCCTAGAAGCACGAAGCCGAAAACACCAGCCTGAAGATGACGAATGGGACTTCATCGAAACGTCGCCAAGACACTTCCAATTTGACATGGGAGAAAACCCGAATAACCAAAGACCTACATACAAACACTCACGAAAACCTCAGAAAAAAAATAAAGCATGTATATATGTGAAAGGAGAGCACAGGAGATGTCTTTTTAAAAGAAAAAAAAGGGTATTTCTAGATTTGAGAATTTCAGGGTTTTGTAAGCAATGGAAGAGTAAGACGTTCTGGAGGATTCTGAAAAATATTATCAGGCACACATTCATGGGTTAAAGCAGACACAAAAGTGCAAATTTTAGGCAGGATTTGTCATCATTTTTACTTCTTGCAAAAAGCCCAGGGATTACCACTTTAGGAAGTACTTAAATAAATGACCCAAAGCAGACATCAGAGGAGTGAAAAAACTCTAATTCCAGCTGGAAAAGAAACAGTATTTCAAAACGCTCTTTAATCCTTGACACTTTGAGATGCTCACTTGATTGAATTATCCTTTCTGAAATTATTCCTGCTGGATTAAAAAAAGGAGGGTGCCTATAACCATTCCCAGATTATATTACGTGAGATGGCACATGGTTTTGCCATTCTGATAATATATACAAAATCCCTTTTTATGACCCAATAATCCCCAGTAGAGTCAGGACAACTGAATGGACATGAACATTTACTGGCTAGATGCCCTTCCTGTCACCCCGTGGAGTTCACAGTATATATTTTTTCTTTGTGCTCTAGGAGACAACATCTGCCACTATCTCATCTAAGTGGGAGGCAAGCATCTTCACCACTAGGCCATACACATACATACATGTATATACACAATCTTCATCAGGGTCCAGTCCAAGCTGGGAATAATCAAAATGGAGACTGCTTTAGAAAGAAAGTTGTGGTTTATTGAAGAGGAGAGCCAGACAAAAAGATGGCTCTAAGAAAGCTGACCACATGTAACAGGAAGTGGTGGGCTTTTATACCTCCTTTGGGCTTTGTATTCAGAGTTCTTCCTATTTGAGGCTTTTTATTTCTTGTGTCATGTACTTTGACCTGAGTCTGAGTGTGTCCCTTTAGTATTGGTGGGTTAGTCCTATTATGTTTCTTGTCCTTAGAATTTGAGTGGGGGTATGTAGATTTTAGGCTTCTTTGTCTTCCTAATTTCATTAGCTTTTAGCTTCCTAGCTCCAACCTTCCTGAATGGATTATTATACCTGCATTTCTAAAAACTAGTTTCTGCCTGGGAGAGAGGGGCTGGGGCTGGTTGCCTGGGCTGGTTTCTGTCTTTTTTAAGATCTTCTCCATTATTCCTTTGGGGAAACATATTCTGCCTTTTTTTTTAAATATTCCCCAAAATATTTGTTTCTCTGGATTCTTCCCCTCCCCCCCACACCTATATGTATACATATATACATACATATATCTAATTATCAGAAAGGCAAATCCATGTGCCATTTCACATTATATAATCTGGGAATGGTTACTGCTTATGCTGTATCCTTCTTACAGTTCAGTAAATTACTGGCTAGATGCCCTTCCTGTCACCCCGTGGAGTTCACAGTATATAGGAGCGGCATACAAACCCAAATAAATAAAAATAAATAAATAAATTAGGGAGCCATCTACCTGAATATTAACTTCTTGCTCTAGTCTTAATAAATGCATTAGCTTTTCTTTTTTTTTTCTTATGTAGTGATTCCTGCTTTTCCTCGCCAAGGTCATCTTCCCTATCTCTACATCCATCAAGGTAATATGCATAATATTCAACGGCCGCCCAGTTATTTTGGATCATCAAGCAGAAAATCCTTTAGAGTAAGAATGCAAGAATGCCAAATTAAAAAGCAAGTTGTTGCTCTTCTCTAAAACATTGTACTCTGAAGCAACTCCCGCTCAGTGCTTGAACCAACTCTGCAGAAGCTTCAGGTAGCAAAAACCACCTTTTAAAATATTTCTTCCGCTGAGAGCTAAAGAAAAATAGCAACCGATGCGAATAAAGCTCAAATTAAACCCTTTAAGGCTCTTTTTGATCTGACTAAGAGCCGTTTGGAGTCAGCTAGGCTCCTAAAAGTCCCACTGAGTGAAAAGTAGGATGGTCTCACCTCTTGATGCAGGAGAGCTGCCTTTCTCTGGGACTCCAGGGAACCTCTGTGCTCCTGTGGTTTATTCTCTGCTATTGCCTGAACGGTGCAGGAAAAGGTCTTTGGATGGAAATCTGTCCTCGCCAAAAGCAGAAGTGGTTATAGTTCTCATGGGTCAATTTGTAACATCATCGCTCAATGGATTAAAAAAAACAATGGGGCTCCATTGGGTGACGCAGGAGACTATCCTAGTTGTGCGCCCTCCATGCATATCGGATCAGACTGGTGTTTTGTTTTGTTTTAGAAGTTCTCTAGAGTCAGGTTTCGGGTTGTAGACATTTTATTGCAATACTTCCCCTTCAAAAAAAAAAATCCACACAAAAACTTTGTAGAACAATGGCAACAAAACGCCAGCCCTGAGATACGTACATCCATCAGACATGTCAAGATGATTTTGCTTCAACAAGCTGAATTTGGGTTGACCTAGCTAACTAGTTTCATCAATAGCCCATGATTCTGCAGGGACAGGAATCTCTTACATGTAGTCCTTGACTTACAACTGCAACTGAGCCCAAACTTTCTGTTGCTAAGTGAGACACTTGTTAGGTGAGTTTTGCCCAGTGGTGGGATCCAGGTGGTTCACACCACTTTGGCATAAACAGTAGCTATTTTTTTGTTGCCGGGGCCCAGAATGGACTTCTGTTAGCAGCATCCACACAGAGAACTGCTTGTTCGCATATTTGAATCCCACCACTGCTTCCTTCCTTCCTTCTTTCTTTCTTTCTTTCTTTCTTTCTTTCTTTCTTTCTTTCTTTCTTTCTTTCTTTCTTTCTTTCTTTCCTTCCTTCCTTCCTTCCTTCCTTCCTTCCTTCCTTCTTTCCTTCCTTCCTGCTTGTCAGAAGTTTATAAAAAGGGATCACAGGACCCTGGGACACTGCAACCGTCATCAATACCTCCAAGCCTCTGATTTTTGATCACGTGATCATGGGGATGCTGCAAAGGTCGTCAGAAAAATGGTCAAAAGTTACTTTTTTCGGCACCATTGTATCTTTGAACGGTCACTAAATGAATTGTTGTAAGTCGAGGACGACTTGCATAGGGACACAAATCAGCCGCAATCATGCAAAATGTATTCTTTGCCTTCACTTCATCATCATAAGATAAGATAAGATAACTTTTATTGTCATTTTGTTACTGTGGGCACAACGGCACACATCAAAAATGAAATTTAGTTGCCCGCTCTCAAAGTGAAACACATACATGATACACACCTAAACATACTATGTACAACATATGTATAGACCCACACCCCTACATATACATAGCAAATAAATATTAAATACTGTCCATCTTGAATATATAATGGAAGGAGGATGCTTGAGAGTTCACAAGGTTAATGCTGTACGGAATGAAACTCTGGCTGAATCTGGATGTTCTGCTATGAATGCCATGAAGCCCCCTCCCAGAAGGTAACAAGGAAAACAGGTTGTGAAGAGGATGTGTCGTGTCCCAGACAATCTTACGGACCCTGCTCAAGCAACGCTTCTGTGCTATGTCCTGGATGGGAGGGAGGGAACTGCCAATCATCTTTTCTGCCATCCTCACCACTCTCTGCACCGCCTTCCTGTCTGAAGCAGTGATGCTTCCCAACCAGACTATGATGCTGTATGACAGGATGCTCTCGATCATCCCCCTGTAGAAAGTGGTCAGGACAGTGGAAGGAAGATGTGCTTTTCTCATGCGGCGCAGAAAACGCAGTTGCTGCTGTGCCCGCTTCACCAGTTTCTCACAAGCCAGCCTACTCATTAGCTGCACACTCAGGAATTTGATGCTGGTAACCATTTTCACAGGTGAATCATTAATACACAGAGAAGTGTGGCTGTGCCTGCCTTTTCTGAAATCGACAATGATCTCATACCTTCATACGACTTGCATGTACATGTGGGCATAAAATAAATTTGGACTAAGACACTTTGATGTGTTCTCCAAAGTGTAAGTGTTTTGTGCTCAGGGAAGCATAAAGAAGTCTCAAAAAAGCCCAGTGTTTGGACCACACCTTTCCTCTACAATCCAGAAGCACCTTGTTTCAGCTGTCACCTGGAGATACTGAAGACCCAGTGTGAAAGAATGTAAACCAGCTCCTTAATTCAGCTTTTCTGACCTGGAAATGACTGGATTTGTTCCAGCATGAGACTGCAAAAGATTACCCTGTTGAAAGCATTTTTCATCATCATCAGTGTCACACGAGGAACCTTATGCCAACTGACTAATATTTTTAAAAAGTTTCCTGCTAGGACTGAGAATGCTGGCTGTATAAGCTTGGTCATTGTTCGTTAAGTCATACTCATATTTTGAAGTGAGGAGATTATTGACATGGAAACTCCAAAGGTATTTTGGAATGGAATCAAAGCTCTTTATCAGTGTTGACTCTACACTCAGTGTTGACTCTGCCCTCTTAGGAGACTGGAGGCTAAAACATATAAAGAATGATTGCTGGAATTTGGGTGTGTCTAGTTTAATGACGAGAAGGACGAGGGGTGACATGATAGCAGTGTTCCAATATCTCAGGGGCTGCCACAAAGAAGAGGAAGTCAAGCTATTCTCCAAAGCACCGGAAGGCAGGACATGAAAGAACGAATGGAAACTAACCAAAGAGAGAAGCAACCTAGAACTAAGGAGAAATTTCCTGTTAGAACAATTCATCAGTGGAACAACTTGCCTCCAGAGGTTGTACGTGACCCAACACTGGAAGTTTTTAAGAAGAGATTGGACAACCATTTATCTGGAATGGTATAGGGCACTGTTTCTCAACCTTAACAATGTTAAGGCATGTGGACTTCAACTCCCAGAATTCCACAGCCAGCAATGCTGACTGTGGAATTCTGGGAGTTGAAGTCCACATGCTTTAAAATTTTCAAGGTTGAGAAACACTGGTATAGGGTTTTCTGCCTCAGCAGGGGGTTGGACTAGAAGACCTCCAAGGTCCCTTCCAACTCTATTATTCTATTATTCTTCTACCCCAGAACATGACACTTCCAAAAAGATGGTCCCAGAGTTATCCATCAAAATGTTTGATCTTTTCCTCTGCTGCTAGATAGATAAAGCAGAAAGACAAAATGGGAGGTCACAATTGTGAGCGAAAGAATATGTTTCATAACGCTCTGTAAAATATCCTGAATTAGGGAGGACAATGGACAAGATTTATCTCTTGTGTGTTTTCCATGATCTTCTAACTGGATTGAACTTACAACCATTCATATAGTGACTGTTGGAAGTTACAATGGTGCTGAAAAAAAAGTGATTTGCAACCTGTCCTCAACACTTATGACCATACTAGCATCTCCATAGTCACAACGATGGAAATTTGGGAACTTGGCAAATGGCATGCATTTATGATGGCTGAAGTATCCTAGGATCATATGATCTCTGTTTGCAACTTTCTCAGCCAGCTTCCAACAAGCAAAGTCAAATAGGGAAAGTCACAAATGGAAGATTTTCCACACAAAAAATGATCCTTCATTCATTGTATCGTTTTTAGAATCCATTTTGCACAAGGGCAAAAAATTAGTGGCAGCGGGAACTTCCAACTTCTTGATGCTTTAAATATGGCTGACTGCCCTCCAGTGGCTGACAGAAGGACTGAACCATTCAGCCTCTGGAGGGGGGGGTCTATGCCAACTCACCATGGGGCAACCTACTGTGGGACAATTTGACACTGTATTATTCATTTCATTCAGTTACTTTTATTATTTGTGACCACGTTTTTGTCCAAATGGTTGTCATGCTTGTATTTCTGGGTGGGCTTTCTTTATTATTATTGGCCACCATTCCACTGGAAATTCATTTAACTTTTGTTATTTGTTGAATAGTCCTGCAGCAAGTTCTCCCAAAGGGATTGGCCGTGGTATTTTCTGTGACAACTTGTCCATGGGCAAGTTGGTCAGGGTGAATTGGCCGCAGCGAGATAGCCATGATGAGTTGTCCCATTCCACTGGAGGGCTAGGGTGTGACCAGTCTACTTGATCTCTAGTGGCCAAAGGAGGGGGCCAGTCTACTGAAGCTTCAGTTAACAGCACAGCAGTGCAGCAGCACTGAAGTGACCACGAATTTGCCAATTTTTAATCCTACAGGAGTCCGGGGGGGGGGGTCCTGGATTTGGGACCCATTCTGTAAGTTACGCCATTTGAGGTACCTTGATTCCAAAAACGTTGTTCTGCGATGCACCGTTTCACCCAATTGAAATGTGTAGACAGAGAGACAGACACAAATGTTTTAGTAGTATGTATGTGTGTGTGCGCGCGAATTATTGCAGTTTTAATCAAGTAGCCTTATCCTCATTACATGTGGCATTTCTTAAGAATGATTGATTGATTGTGTATCAGGTCAGTGTCAGTTCTTAGCAACCCTATAGGTAAACTTTCTCCAGGATGGACCTTGGGTAGCCCCATTGCCACTATAACTGAGTCCACCACCCCCCTTGCTGCTTTTCACCCTCTTCTCTTTCCCTCCCCTTTTCCCAGCAATACAGCCTTCTTTAGAGAGCTGGGTCTCCTTATAATGTGTCTGAAATAAATAATTTGAGCCTGATTACTTGTGCCTTGCATGATGACTCTGAGCTGATTTGTTTCATGCTTTATTTCTTGGCTATCCACGGTATCTTCAGGAGTCCAGCACCGAAGTTCAAAAACATCAATCCTCTTTCTCTCCTGCTTCCTCAAAAGCCAACGCTCACTTCCAAGGACTTTATTTCATTTGGACTGTTGAATATTCCACATTGTCATTTCTTAAGACTGGAACGCCTTTACTTTTCGTCTTGAACTCTAGGGCAGCATACTGCAATTCATCTGGCTCTATTCTCCTTGGGCTTGGAACAGTGGGCTTATCGACCGGGGATAATCTCAGATGCTGAAAGAAAGAAATAATGTTCTTGGAAAAAGGGGGGGAAAGCGCTCATTTTCTTTCCTTGTTCTCACCTTATTTTCTTAGTGATGGTTGGACACAAACAACCAAGAGATAGGAGAGAAATTTGCGAGTTACTAGCTTATCTTATAAGCAGCAGCTCAGTCCAGGCTGCAAAACGAGATTCAGAATGTTCAAAGACACTCAGCCTTAATGAACTTATTAATGAACAAGGGCTTAAAGTTTTCACTAATCCCTGCCTTAAAAGTCTGTTTAGAAGTGTTGTGTGGTTCAGGAAGGGTGTGAAGCCATGCTCAGCGTTGCTTGGCAGGCGCTGCATGGGTCAGGGAGGGTGTGGTAGAAGTGCCAGGCAGATCAAGGACAATGGAGGAGGTGTGCAGGGGTACGGTGGGATGTGTGTGAATGCATGAGAGGTGCCACACAGATCAGGGAGGGGTGCAGGGGTGCACCAAAGGTGCTGCAGGAGTCGGGAGTGCACAAGAGGTGCTATGTAATTGAGGAGAGTGTGTGGCCATGCATGAGAGGAGCCACTTCGGTTGGGGAGGGTGTGTGGGGAACACATGTGGCTGATGTATCATGAGCTCAGAGGGGCTGAGGAGGGTGTGTGAGTGGGAGACACTTACCTCAGTGAAATGTGGCCTTTCCTACTGGCTTCCCCATTGACTTTCTGGGGAAGCCAGCATAGAAAGTTGCAAATGGTGTTCACATGATCTCAGGGTGTTTGGCAACGAGTCATAAGTGCCAACAGGTTGCCAAGCACCCAGGATCGTGTTCACATGATCACAGAGGTGCTGGGACAAGCCATACTTCAGATGACCAGTTGTAACTGTATCATTTGTTCAGCAGTGCTGTGACTTCAAACAGTCACTGAGCAATTCAAGGACTACCTGTATTTCTTATTCTCACTTCCTGAGATTGGCTTGATGGCAGAATATTGAAGATGATAGTGGGGGGGGGGAAAGACTGCACTTGACTCATTGACATATGACACACAGAATCGTTAATGCCACAGTTTCCTCAAGATTGGTCAACATTTGGGGTCCCAGTGGCATAAGAAACATGCCCCAAAGAGATTAGAACTGAAAAGAAGTAGATTTTTTTAAAGACATAGGTTTCTTTTTCTTTTAATTAGATCAGTGATGGCGAACCTTTTAGAGACTGAGTGCCCAAAAACTGCCCCCGCCCCTGCTCCACCCTCTGCCCTGTCCCCATTCTGCCCCCACCCCATCCCCTACCCCACTTGCCCGCAGGGCCACTCACCACCTCCAGGGCCCACCACAGATCACCAGGACAGCCCAGCAGCGCCATAGCGACCATGGCCTCTGCCTGCGTGATGGGGCATGAGGGCAGAGTTTTGTCTTCGCTGCCTGGCTGCCATGTCCTTGGCTGCACTGCTCCACGTGGGCCGTGCTCGGGGGCGACTCTCCTCCAGGGGGGCTGCTGGTGAGGAGGGAGTCGTGGGGAGAGGCGAGGCTGGGGCAACAGCACGTGTGCCCACAGAGACGGCTCCGAGTGCCACCTCTGGCACCCATGTCATAGGTTCGCCACCACTGAATTAGATCATTCCAAGCCTGAAGGAATTTACAAAAATTGTTTTCATTTTTTAAAATACCAGGAATCTATCTGATTTCAGAAAAAGCTTGATGGCTTCTAAAAGATTACTGGGGATAGGCTTGTTGATCTCTGCTTTAGTTATCTGGGGCTTCTTTTCAGTACATTGGCTTTTTAATGTATCTTTTCACAAGGTTCTTTTCGCCAATAGAAAGGTTCCTTACAAATGCAATAAAGCTCATAAACTCTTCTGGCAAGCTACATGTAAGGAAGGATTACAGCTTGACCAAAAAACAGGCCACGTTGACTTTTGAGGAAAGGATTACAACAACAATGTTTTGTTAGCTTTTGAAAATCCCTGATTGAGGATCTCTTAGGGCAGCAAGAACTGGTTTTGTACGAATGGAAGAATAAAACCAGCCACAGAAATGAAAGATGCTTTTGTTAGGTTTGAATTTGACAAGATTCCTTGAGCAATCATTTTGCACTCCTAAGATGGGTCAGTAATTTGGAACAAAGTGCCAGGAGATGGTGATGAAATTCAGTTTCATAAAGACCTTGATTCAACCAGCCTGCCTTCCCTTAAGGATCTGTGAACTGCACAGGTCAGAAAGAAGGCTGAGAAAATAGTTAAAAATTTATGTCCAAGATGTGAGTAGTCTGTATATTCACATCTTGGACATAAACTTTCAACTCCTTTCCCTCATGAAGGTGCTACAGAGCATCGCATGCCAAAACAACTAGACACAGGGATAGTTTTTCCCCCTCATGCTGTCGCTCGCTGAACACTTAATTCCCACAGTACTGTCTTATGTCTAAGTATACCGGTATTTACCCATGTAGTATGGCTGTATTACTTTTATCCTTCTCATATGTTCCACTACCTTCTCTTATTGGTATCATTATTATGATTATTATTAATTAGTTGTTTTGCATGTACATTGAGAGCTTATGCACCGGAGACAAATCCCTTGTGTGTCTATCACACTTGGCCAATAAAGTATTCTGTTCTGTTCTAATTTAGTTTGAACTCACTACTTCCTTCATTCTCCAGATGAGGAGAAAGAGAAGAGCAAAAGTACATGTTAGGCCTACCATTGGGAAAATGTTGCTGTAGACTTGGCTGGAATTCTTGGGTTTCTCATGAGGTTCTCTTTCAGAAGAGGTTCCTTCAACATGACCAGCTTTGGACAATGCTTTCTTTTTCTTAAAAGTCCTGGGAGCAAGTCAGTAGGACAATGTTAGGTTCTTACACTGTACATCCATGGAGTCATAGAACAGACAGGACCTAGAAAATAATCTAATTCAGAGTTCCCCAAAGTGATCAATATTGACCCCAAAGGCTGATGGGACTATCCAAGGGGTAATCAACACTACTTTAACTAACAGTACTACAGGACTACCCAAGAGATTGTTGCTATTATTTTTGTATATTTATTACATTATTTTCATATAATAAATGTTTGGGGTCTAATGAGCAATTAGAAACTTCATCAAAGAGTTTGAAGACTCCTGATGTAGCCCAGTCTCTACTACTAGAGGAATCCACTAGTGCAGCAATAGTTATTTCAGAAATGAAGCCACAATCTTCTATACTTTTTTTTCTCCTAAAACTGATGTCTTAATCCCTAGCTTTTTGCTTGTGGCAATTCCCTAATCAGTTTACATCTATCATTTTCCCATCTCTTTCTCTTACTAATAGTGCATTTCCTCCCCACAACAATGCAACACTCCGTTTATTTGAAATCCTAATCAAATTGGGTTGGGGGCTTGTGTCTTTGTACACATTATATAAACACTAAGGATTCAGATAGTGTCACCATAGTGGGGTGAATCATACTTTGGCTCCTCCCAAATGTAACAATGGCAGATGGATAGTTTAGGCCAGTGATGGTGAACCTTTTAGAGACCGAGTGTCCCAAATTAGCCCCGCCTCCGCTCCACCCCCTGCCCTGCCCCTGCTCAGCTCCCACCCTGCCTGCCCGCAGGACCACTCACTGCCTCCAGGGCCCGCCGCAGATCACCCAGGCAGCCCAGCAGCGCCATGGCAACCACGCCCTCTGCCCGCGCCCCGCAGCATCAACTGTGTGTGATGAGATGTGAGGGCAGAGTCTTGTCTACCCTGCCTGGCTGCCATGTTTTGGCTGCACTGCTCCACGTGGGCCACGCTCAGGGGCGACTCTCCTCCAGGGGGCCTGCTGGTGAGGAGGGGGTCATGGGGGGAGGCAAGGCTGTGCCCACAGAGAGGGCTCCGAGTGCCGCCTCTGGCACCCGTGCCATAGGTTCGCCACCACTGGTTTAGGCTGAATATCTGGAGTCAAGCAGAATGTTTTCTGCACTATTAAAGATGCCCCAAGCAAGCAATTTGTTTTTAAATAAATTCCTGCCCCTTTATCTTATATTCTTCTAATCCTAGAGAAGGTGCTACCTACTTTGAGATCTGTCTAAAATAGACACATTAAAATTAGTAGCGGATGTCATTTATTCTACTGGATCTATTCCATGCATGAAAAGTTTTGGATTTTTAAAAATTTAATGTGGCTTATTAAAACAGCTGTGTGACAAAGCCTGAAAGAGTGGCTGCTTTAAAGAGATGCTGTGCCAATACTGATGCATGTACTGAAACAATTCATCTTTTTAAAGCATAGAATAAATACGCATATATTGCTACACATTCTCTACCTTTTTCCTTACTTCCATCCCTTTTCCTTCTTTCTGCAGTCAAATATCCCATAGAGAATGATATTTAGTATGTTGGCCCAGTTCTTCATTGTTGTTGACAACAGAACAATTAGCAAACTGTTCAGCATTGTAACTCTGCTGAAATGTACTAGATCTAGAGCATAATGATTGTCAACATTTAATGATGCTTCTGAATTTCACCATTTACGTATTGAAAACCTAGAATCTGGAATGGGGGACCAGGGCAGAATCTATAAAATCTGCAATGGGCTGGCTATGATTAACTTATAGTGAGTTTTATAGATTGATACAAGTTATTGGTCAGAGTGTGATTTTTTATCAATTTTGCCAAAACATAATGATTTGGAGAGAAACTCACCTGATCAGGAATAAACACACCATGAAGATTCCAGTTCCCAGAAAAATTCCACAGAGCCCGGCAACGAACAAAGCCTTATTAGATCTTTCTGCAACAATACACCAAGAACTTTGGAGAAAACCAAAGAATAGTTTCTTCTGGTAATAGTTTGGTAAGAGATTTGGGGAAATTAGGAAGTCTAATTCCTAAGACTATACTGCATGGAGATAGAGGAAGTCCTCTGTTCCCAAGACTATAGAGCAGGGGTCTTCAACTCCCAGAATTCCTCAGCCAGGCATGCTGGCTGAGGAATTCTGGGAGTTGAAGTTCACAAGTCATAAAAGGGCCAAGTTTGAAGACCCCTGCTATGGAGAATTAGCAAGATAGTCTTGAAGGAAACAGAGAAGAATCCGTCTAGGTAGTTCTTGACTTACAGCCATCCATTTAGGGCAGCGGTTCTCAACCTATGGGTCGTGACCCCATTTGGGGTCGAACGACCGTTTCGCGGGGGTCGCCGGACACAGCGGTCTGCCATTTTGTTTTTGTTTTTGTTTTTTTTTGTCACGCGCGCGCCGCACATGCGCGGTTCGGGCCGTCGCGGTCCGCCATTTTGGTTTTTTTTCGACGCGCGTGCGCCGCGCATGCTCGGGTCGGGGTCGCGCCATGCATGGGCGGCGCAAGTGGGGTCTCAACCTGAAAAAGGTTGAGAACCACTGATTTAGGGACTGTTCCAAGTTATAATGGCACTGAAAAAAATGACTTACAACTAATCCCCATCCTTATGGCCGTCACGCCCTTTCTATGGTCACATGATCACAATCCGGGCACTTGGTAACCAGCATGTGTTCGTGATGACCGTAGGATCCCAATGTCATGTGCTTGTCACATGCAACCTTCCCAGCTGGCTTCTGACAAGCAAAATCTATGGGGGGGGGAGCCAGATTTGCTGAACAATTGTGTGATAGGCTTAACTGCAGTTATTTGCTTAATACCGTACCTCTAGCAAAAATAGTTGTAAAATCAGGTGCAACTCACTTAACAACCATGTTGCTTAGTAATAGAAGTTTGGATCCCAGTTGTAGTTGTAAGTCAAAGGGGTCCTTGGTGCTCTCTGAGCTTGCTTGTTTTCTTGAAGACATTTCATTACCCTAATTAGGTAACATAATCATCAGTGCTAGATGATGTTACCTAGTTAGGGTAATGAAACATCTGCAAGAAAACAAGCAAGCTCAGAGAGCACCAAGGACCTCTCATTTCAACCCTGAGCTATAAATATTCTCCTTCAAGGAGTACCCGTAACAGAAATTTGCAAGCCTAAAACTATCTCCCCCTTCTCTTATATTTACTCTCCTAAAAATCACGGAGGGTCCTTTCTGAAATGTCTCCACCCTTCCTTGAAAGTCATATTTCATATTATAAGGAATTGTATGGCAAAGAGGAGGCTGCAAAAGAGAGAATTGCTCAATATTTAGAAGAAAGTAAATTGCCAAAGATTCCAGAGACATTCAAAACTATGTTAGAAGAAAGAATAACGATGATGGAGATATTAGAGGCTATAAAACGACAAAAGAATGGGAAAACACCAGGCCCAGACGGGCTACCGGTGGAACTTTATAAAAATCTACAAGATATATATTAAGCGAACCACTGAAAGAGGTTTGTAATGGATTATTGCTAGAGGTCAAACTTCTAAATACATGGATAGAAGCAAATATTACTTTGACTCCAAAAGAAGATTCAGACTTGATGTATATTAAGAACTATAGGCCGATTTCATTACTCAATGTGGATTACAAAATTTTTACTTCAATAATGGCAGAGAGACTGAAAAGATACTTAGTTGAGTTTATACATCCAGATCAAAATGGCTTTTTACCGAAGAGACAAATTAAAAATAATTTAAGGGTGATAATGGACGTATTAGAATATTATGAATTACACCCAGGGAAACAATTAGCATTAGTGTTTTTAGACGCCCAAAAAGTGTTTGATAATGTTTCCTGGCAATTTATGGTTCAACAATTACAAATAATGGATTTTGGAAAGAACTTTACAAATATGATAAAAACAATATATAGTAACCAGACAGCAAAAGTGATAGTGAATGGAGATTATACTGAGAGCTTTGAGATAAAAAAAGGCACGAGACAAGGGTGTCCATTATCTCCATTATTATTTATCTTTATTTTGGAAGTACTAAATAGAAGGATAAGACAGGATACAGAAATTAAAGGATTGAAAGTAAAAGATGAAACATACAAGTTACAAGCATTTGCTGATGATCTAGTGTTTCTCTTGGAAGAACCTTTAGAGATGATTCCTAAACTATGGGGAAAGATAGAAGAATATGGAGAAATGGCAGGATTAAAAATAAAGAAAGAAAAAACTAAAGTAATAGTAAAGAACCTCACAGATAAACAAAAAAGGCAAATACTAAAGAAAACAGAGGTACAAATAGTGAAAAAAGTTAAATATTTAGGTATTCATCTTTCAGCTAAGTGTTCGTCAATAAAAGAAGACTATTATATAAAATTATTGAAGCAAATAAAGCTAGACTTGGAAAGATGGAAAAATCTCCAGCTGTCAATATTAGGAAGAATTGCTACAGTAAAAATGAATGTGTTGCTGAAGATTTTATTTCTATTTCAAACGATTCCGATAAAACTTGAGAGAAAATTCTTTCAAAATTTAAATTCGTTGGTTTTGAACTTTCTTTGGCAGGGGAAAAAAGCTAGAATCAAGATGAAAACATTACAAGATGCTAAGGAAAATGGAGGTTTCGGGTTGCCGGAATCAAGCATCGGTGTTAACATGGGTGAAAGAGTGGATAACACTCAAAAATAAAAGGTTATTGAATTTAGAGGGACATGATTTACAATTGGGGTGGCATGTTTTCTTATGGTACGGGAAAAACAGAGTCCATAAGTACTTTCAAAATCATTTTATAAGAAATGCCTTGTTAATAGTATGGGAAAAAATTAAAGCTAAAATATATTCAAAAATTCCAGGGTGGTTATCAACAATGGAGGCATTTATACATCTGAACCTGGTAGACTTTGAAAAAATATGGACATATAAAGATATTTTAGATATTGATGGGAAATTAAAATCTAAACAAGAATTGGAAAATCAGGGAATTAACCTGTCCTGGTGGGCACATTTACAGATACAAAGTAGATATGAAAAAGATGTAAAAATGTATGGATTTTACAAGGATCAAACTGTGTTTGATAAGATTTTGTTAACTTCAGATGAGAAATTAATTAAGAAAATGTATAACTTTTTGTTAATTTTAGATATGGAAAGTGAACAAGTGAAAGAAACAATGATAAGATGGGCAAAATTTTTTGGTTATAATATAGAATTAGAAAAATGGCAAATGTTATGGGAGAGAAACTATAAATTAACAATGTCAACTTCATACAAAGAAGATCTGTATAAAATAGATGGCACCTTCCACCAGCAAGATTAGCAAAAATGTTTAAAAATATGTCAGGTAGATGTTGGAAATGTAAACGTAACATAGGCACGTATTACCACATTTGGTGGACATGTGGTAAGGCAAAGGCCTATTGGAAAAATATACATATGTGGTTAGAAAAAATATTGGGCGAACAAGTGGATTTTAAATCTGAATTTTTTTTACTAGGCATTATGCCTGAAAAGACTAATAAGCAGAAACTATATTTAATTTTACACATCACTACAGCAGCGAGAATAATTTTTGCACAATACTGGAAGAATGAAAGACTGTCATCAGAGGAAGAAATAATCAGGAAAATATTGGAATGTGCAGAGATGGACAGATTAACTATGAGGTTGAAAGATAAAGAAGATACAGACTACTATCAAATTTGGAATTTATTTTATTCTTGGTTAGAGAAGAGAATAAAGGATTAGGAATTGAAGATGTATTAGGATAGCAAACCCCAGACAACTTGTTGATTGGAAAAATTAACATATGTTGATGAAAAAAAATAATAATAATTTTTTATATATAAAAAAGAGAGTCATATTTTATTTATCAGACTATTGTCTAGGCCAGGGGTAGGCAACCTTGGCTCTTTTATGACTCGTGGACTTCAACTCCCAGAATTCCTGAACCAGCATGGCTCAGCTTGGAAACCTCTCTCTTTCTCTCAGCATGTCTGGCTCAGGAATTCTGGGAGTTGAAGTCCATGAGTCATAAAAGAGTCAAGGTTGCCTACCCCTGGTCTAGGCTGTGGGTTTTCCTCCTTCCTCCTAGGATAATTCCCACGTATCCTTACATGCGCCTGGTAGAGTTCCTTACCTGTGGACGATTCTGAAGTTGAGCCTGTCTTGGCACTCAACTGGAATTGCATGGTTTGGATTCCATAAGAATTGCTCCCTATGCAGATAATATGATGAGCTCTGTCCAGGCTGCCAGTCCAGTTTAAGGTACTGGTGACCTCATTCGTCTGGACTGAAGGTTGGACTATCCAGTTTCCTCTTCTCCTGGTTATCCTCTCCCCATCCACTTCCCACTCGATCTGGGGAGGTGGTTTAGCTTGCAGGGTACAGCTACACAGGAAGCCGCTGTCGTGATAATAACATGTTGTATTTTTCTGGGGGCTTCTGCTGACTTTGGGGGCATCTGGAAAAAAAAACAAAAGGTCTTTAGTTTAGTTAAGACTTTTGTTTCTCTACATGAAAAGAAAAAAGGTGCCATGGGCTGCCATAGTGATAAAAGTATCATTGATAAGAGTCTTACTCTCCTATTATAGGCCTTCAAATCTCATTTCACCACCCTCACTGTGAACATCCTAGTTGACTTGTGGTATCCAGGAATCTCTCTTAGATTCTTTCTCTCTGCCACAGAACTGATCCTTGGTTGGTTTTCTGCCAAGGATGAGCAATGTCCTATAGCTCAAGACGTCAATAGCTTTAATATCTTCCCTCTAGAAGGAAGTGCCTTCTAGAGCATCGTGCTTCACTCACATGTCACGTAGAGCCGGAACGTCCCATTAACAAAGCCAATCGAGTTTGTGACTTTGCACATATATACACCCTCATCTTCAACTGTCAGATTGGTCAGTCTCAACTGGTTTTCTGGTGAGTTCTGCAAGTGGCTGTCGCCTTTCATCCAACTAGCTGTGGCTGGAGGATTGCTATCTGCTTTGCAGAATAGCTCCAGCGAGTCACCTTCTTGGGCTGTCAACTCAGAGCCATTGGCCAGTTCCCCGGAGCAACCTGAAACCAGAGTAAAGCATCCATCATTTCCATGAAAGAGGTAGAGAGCCTTGGTCAAGCCAGCCACTGGCCTCCTTCAGAAAAGAGAGGAATACTGCACATAGTTGCCCCCTAAGGTACCTTGGGTGAGTATGGAGCCTCTCCTGTGAGTTTGGGAGGTCTTGAAAATCAGCATCCTTGGACGATCTGAAGAGAAAAAACAACAACACATCAAACTCCATGAGAGAAAAACTTTTGTGGAGAAGAAAGATAAAACCTCTGGCCTGCAAGACAGGGCATCTTAAAGATTGCATATGGTCACTAGATGACAGTTGTGATAAAGTGAGAGGTTTCACTTTCTCTCACCAAAGGGTAAAGAGGCAAATTTTCATGGCTTTTCAATGACGGAATGAGGAGTCAGAAGTTCAAAATAAAGGATCCAAGCTGTGTGAATTCTGTACTCTTCAGCCCAGGGGTCTAGGACAATTGGCCATAGCCACACTGTTGTGGACACTTCACCACAGCATCAGGGCCTCAGGGGGTCAGCTAGGGGTGGGAGGCAGGAAAGTGGCCACAACAATATGGCTGCAGCCGATTGTCCCATTCCATCAGCCTAGCACCCCGACAATAAAATACACATTTATGAGTTACTGACTATATTTCCCGCATTGTGCATTGTACACATTTCCTGAACGGGACATCATGTATTCTTTTCACATCATTATTTGCAGGAGGGAAAGGAGGAAAGAGAATGATGTAGAATAATTTCTAATTTAAACTTCCTTTTGGCATTCTGAGAATCTAGATTTTTTTTTAAGAGTAAAAAAATGGCAACTCCTAGAGCAGTGTTTCTCAACCTTGACAATTTTAAGGCATGTGGACTTCAACTCCCAGAATTCCACAGCCAGCTTTGCTGGCTGTGGAATTCTGGGAGTTGAAGTCCACATGCCTTAAAATTGTCAAGGTTGAGAAACACTGTCCTAGAGAAACAAGCCGGTATCAGAAACAAGTCGGTATCAGCAATTCTACAGATGCAACTCCACAACCCGTAGCATTTCAATACAATTTCTTACTGAGGAATTTTTTTAAAAAATCTGCTTTTAGGGGGAAAATGATCTTCATTTTCGCTGAGGCAGCTTTTTCTAATCTTGTATCTCTCCCAGTACTTTGGGTTATAATTTCCATCATCCCCAGCCTTCAAGACAGAATAGAATAGATTGATATAGATGTCTCTCCAAAGCGAAGCACACCAAAAGCTGAAAGAAAAGGATTTGAAGCAGCAGATCAGAGAAATGTACCCTACGAATTTGGTTTGTATGGTTTCAAGCAAGTTTGTCTTTGCAAGGATTCCTGTATGTGCCCCATATAAAATTTGCGCCAATGTTTTGGCCTTGAAAAGTTTTGGCCTGTGTAAAAGTAATGTTTCATTGCATTTAAGGATCTATTGGCTGCTTGCAATGTATGATCCAGGTGTGCCTTCCATGTCCCTTGTGAGTGGAAAACCACTCCAAAGAATCTAAATGTTCTAACCTGTTCCAAACTATGTCCTTCTATTTTCCAGGCGTATTGGCTGGGGTTTTTTTTTAGCAAAAAAATAATTTTTTTGATTTATCAAAGTTAAGGACCAACTTGTTCTGTCTGCAGTAGCCAAGTGTTGCCCTAATTGCTCTCTTCAGTCAGTACTATTTTTATTTTATTTTTTTCTCCTTAATATATTGTAAAATATGATGTCTATTGCTGGTCTATGACCGTAATAAAGTTATGTTGTTGTTGTATCCTACGAGTGGATCCAGCTTTCCTTGCTCAACTTTTCTTTTAGGAAATAAAACACCACAACCATATTCCTTTCCTCAGTTTATACAATCGTAACTTCCCCTCAAAAGTGTGTATCCTGTTCTTTTGTGGTAAAAGGGAGATGCAACTGAAATGTTTTTAAGAAAGGAAATTTGTAGTTTGAGCACTGATGCTTATGGCAACTTTTGTAGAAGGCTCCATTCCTTGATAGCTCTTGTATAATTGTAAGACAGCAGCTGTGGCTGACAAAGGATTAAGAGATATGGTACCATTTATTTGGTACCATAAGGCAGGCCTTTTCAACCAGTGGTATGGGTACCACCTGTGGTTCATTGGCACCTGGCAGGTGGTACGCAACCATCTTAGAAAAGAGGTGGCGGGGGAGGGGAATGAGCTGAACCGGTGGCAGCACCGCACAAGCCTGAGCGAGAGATGGCTGGAGCTGCAGGGCTGTCAGGGCTCAGCCGAAGCGCCAGGATCAGTGCTGCTTTCCAGCTGATCGGCGCTTCTTCAGGACTGTCAGGGCTCAGTGGAAGTGCCAGGATCAGCGCCAGGCTCCAGCTGGAGCTCAGCGCTGATCCTGATGCTTCTGCTGAGCCCAGAAGAAGCGCCGATCAGCTGGAACGTTGCAGCATCTCCAGGGTCTTGTGATTTACATTCAGATGCTTGGCAACTGATTCATATTTATGATGGTCACAGTGTCCCAGGGTCATGTGAAGTGAGCAAAACCTGCTGCAACCACCCAGCAGATATAAAATATCTGGGGAATAAAAACCAAACACCCCCCACCCCACCCCCACTGCCAATCCTCAACAGAAATGCTCACAACAATGAAAACCTCGGATAGGAGGAAGAGCGCCGCTGGGTGGGGCAGGCAGGTGTCTTGCTCAGCTGTGGCTTGGGGGGCACTTTTTTCAGTGCCATTGTAACTTCAAACAGTCACTAAGTGAACTGTTGTAAGTTGAGGACTACCTGTACTTTATCACTTTTTTCCTTTTTTTTTTTTTTTGGTCGTCAAGTTTTTGAGCCTTTGCTAGGCGACAGGTGGTACTCGGATGTTACCATATCCTAAAAGTGGTACAATGGGTGAAAAGGTTGAAAAGCCCTGCCATAAGGGATCTTCTTCCAGGGACCACAAGAAGACCTTCTGCTATTTATAATGAAGTAGCTTCCAATCTTCCTCTTAGCAGTTATACATACAATTCTAATCAAACCTCTCTCTCAATTCCCTTTTTTCTATAATCTGTTTTTTCAAATCAAAACCATAAGTCACAAAATCATTTTCTTTCCTATGCAAAAAGTATGCATACATACATGTAGGTAGGAGATGACCAGGCTGAGCCCAAGGGAGGGGTCAAACATGTTATCAGTCATGAGTCCTTGCATGCCCACAAGGAATCTAAATCCAGCTCATCTTGAATGCTTTTCTTATCTCCCGCTCATTTCCCTTGACAGTTAGTAGCTCAGATTCTTGTAGAGAGCTTAAGCTTGCAATAAATCTTTATACTCATTTGAACTGCCGGAATCTCCTGACTCCTCAGCGCTTGGCAATGTACATGTTTTCTATTTTTTTATTTTTTTTCTCTCTGCCTACTATTCTTCCTTTTTCTTTTCTTTTCTTTTTCAAATTTATTGGCCACTCATCTCACCACAGGGTAACTCTGGGCAGCTTACAATATTTAAATATATATATATATATATATATATATATATATATATATATATATATATATATATATATATATATATATATATATATATATATATATATATATATATATATATATATATATATATATATATATATATATATATATATATATATATATATATATATATATATATATATATATATATATATATATATATATATATATATATATATATATATATATATATATATATATATATATATATAAATGAAATACTACAAAAATATAAAAATACAAAATAAATAGCTAAAATGATGGGTAGGGAGGGAGTAGGATAAACAGGAAGGATCTGATGTTAATCTATCAACCAGTCCACATGAAGATCGTCCTTTGGAGCTCCAGGCCGGCTGGCAGAGATAGATCTGTAGGCTCTTGCAGAAGGTCAGGAAGATTAGAGCAGACCTTCTAATTCTATATTATATCCAAAGTTCTTTGCCCAAGTTATCATTGTTTCTTTTACTTGTTCTTCCTCCATCTTTAAGTTTAACAGAAATCTATAGAGTTTCTTAATCAACTTTTCATCTGTTTTTAGCAGTATCTGATCAAATTCTATCTGTTCTTTATAAAATCCCATCGTTTTAACATTGTTTTCCTATCTCATTTGGATCTACAGATATGGCCGGCGAATAGATCAATACCTTGTTCTTGTAGATCTTGTCTGTCTTTCAATTTTCCTTCATTGTCCAAAATATCTTTATAAGTACCAACTTTATCGTAGTTAATTCAATTTGGGTAAGCAAAAGCTTCCATTGTTGAAAGCCATTGTTGAATGATTAGTTAATATATTGTTTATTATAATTAACTATTTTCTATCATTGTTTGTTAAATACATAAACCCAGACATTATGCAGTTGGCTAAATATTGAGAATGTTACTTGGAAAAACCTTAATCTCAACCCTAATCTTAATCCTAACCCTAACCTAAATCCCAACCCCAACCCCAACCCCACCTTATTCCTAACCTCATAAAAACTAATAAAATCTATACAAAAAAAAAGAAGATTAGAGCAGACCTCATTCCGGGGGTCAATATGTTCCAGAATGCAAGCGCCATGGCAGAAACAGCTCTTCTGGACCACATCGGCCAGAATACCCTGGCTGATGGGGCCAGCAACATGCCTCCTCTGCCAGCACTGGTGGAGCAGCCAATTGCAGTGAGAGGAGACAGTCACTTAAGTAACCTGGATGCATGCCATGGGTCACATTTTCACATTTACTCTTTTTCTTTCTTTCTTTCTTTCTTTCTTTCTTTCTTTCTTTCTTTCTTTCTTTCTTTCTTTCTTTCTTTCTTTCTTTCTTTCTTATGAGATAAAATCTTTGAATAAAAGCTTATTTAAAAAAAGAAGACCTTCTGATATGCCACCTAGATGGTTAATAGGCACCCACATCGACACTCACCTGGAGAGACCCCCATTAATGGAAGATTCACCTGGGTAAGGATGTTTTGACCATGTTCTGCTGCAGCAGATGAAGTGAGAGGGTTTGATGGATCGCTGTAAGTCAAGCTAAGGTGGGTGAATGTTTTCAGCTATATAACCCAACAACAAGTAAATCTTACATTGGACAATCACTTCAACCATCGTCTTGATTGATCCGTACTCATTATTTGCCAGGCACTGATATTTTCCAGCATCCTCTGGTCCAATTTCACTCAGATGAAGGTAATTCTTGGCTTGATCAATTTTCTCATTCCCCTTCATCCAGGATAGGCTGGGAGTTGGTCTACCATCAGCAGTACAGGATAGGTTGATAGTGTTTCCTTCCTGGGCCATCACATGGTTCAATCCCTCTTCTGATGAACCTGCAAGCATTTAGGAGCATCAAACAGGGAACTACCCAAAACCGCGTATTGGAAGCCGCCTCTACAGATCTGGCATAATTTCAGAAAACCAAGATAACTGAATATTTTGTTGGTTGGTTTCATTTGTGAAATATATAATGCAAATGACCTTGATCTTGTAAGATGGGGTGGGGGGAGAGATGTTGCTTAAGGAATGATCAGATAAAATGGGGAGAGCTTTTCAAGCTTGCAAGAACATTTGGGGAGCAGAGAATCAGCATTCTGGTACTGGGCTTGAAGGGATCTGCAAAAACATCCACAATTTGAAATCTTACCATAGTGTCCTGAGTCCATCGTGTTTACTGTGATACTGATTTTCTGGGGTGGTTCTGAAACACAGGAAGAAGAAAAGTGAGAGTTCCTTGCCAAGAAGGCACACAGGGTCACGGAAGACAGAAAAACAGAAAGCTTTGACTACTGCGTGTATAAATATGAGATTACAATGCAATCAACATTGGTGGCTGCATTTTAGAGTAGGAGGTTGGAATGAATAATAATAATAAAGTTGGAAGGGACCTTGGAGGTCATCAAGTCCAACCCCCTGCTCAGGCACGAAACCCTACACCATTTCGGACAAATGGCTGTCCAGTCTTTTCTTAAAAACTTCCAGTGTTGGAGCATTCACTGCTTCTGGAGGCAGGTTGTTCCATTGGTTAATTGTTCTAACTGTCAGGAAGTTTCTCCTTAGTTCTAGGTTGCTTCTCTCCTTGATTAGTTTCCATCCGTTGCTTCTTGTCCTGCCCTCAGGCGCTTTGGAGAATAGCTTGACTCCTTCTTCTTTGGGGCAGCCCCTGAGATATTGGAACACTGCTATCATGTCCCCCCTCATCCTTCTCTTCATTAAACTAGACATACCCAATTCCAGCAACCGTTCCTTATATGCTTTAGCCTCCAGTTCCCTAATCATCTTTGTTGCTCTTCTCTGTACTCTTTCTAGAATCTCAGCATCTTTTTTACATCATGGTGACCAAAACTGGATGCAGTATTCCAAGTGTGGCCTTACCAAGGCATTGTAAAGTGGTATTAATACTTCACGTGATCTTGATTCTACCCCTCTGTTAATGCAGCCCAGCACTGAGCTGGCTTTTTTGGCAGCTGCAGCACACGGCTGGCTCATATTTAAGTGATTGTCCACTAGGACTCCGAGATAAGTCAAGCTCAACTCCTGATGACATCACAGAAATATGCATATGATTTTCTAGGCAATGATATAGAAGAGGTTTTGCCACTGCAACCTTCATGAATGTTTTGTCAACTTTCTAATCTAAGCCCTGGGATTTTTTACTGGTCTCTTAATTCAGCGCCAAACAGCTTCAACCCTTAGCTTTCTGAGATCAATTAAGGTCAGCTCGGTGCTGTGGGCAAAGTAAAGAATGATGTCCTTAAAATCAAATGTAACATCTCTTTCACAGGGATTTTAAAAATCCTGGCTGGAACATTCACACTGTCCAGCTTCTTCCTAAAGACTTATTTTCTTATGTAGAAGAAGAAAGCTGTGATGGCGTACTGGTTATAATGCAGTACTGCAGGCTAACTCTACCCACTGTCAGCAGTTTGAACCTCACCAGCTCAAGGTTCTCAGCCTTCCAGTTTTTGGGGGGCAATAGGCTGACTCTGTAAACCACTTAGAGGGGCTATAAAGCACCGTGAGGCAGTATATAAGTCTAAGTGCTATTGCTAACAGGTTGAATTCTGTGAGAATTAGGATATGTAGGAAAGACATTTGTGTTATTGTTGTTGTTTTCCTACTTGGTTTTTCTGTTTTCCCGTGTACTTTTTTTGCACTATTGAATACTGTTTGGGCAATTTCTCAGATACTTCTTTTATTTGGGGGTCCTGTCCAAAGTGATCTACTTTAATTCTTCCTTCACTTGGCTTGCCTTCTCTTCCTTCATAGTGATATCGCTAGCACCCCCTCTTTGCTGTGCTAAGAAGCAGTGACCAATTTGTTGTTTTGATTGCTTGGCATCCTGATGTCCTTCAAATATTGTGAACTACAAGTTCCACAATTCCCGGTCAACACATGTGAAAGGGGCTCGTAATCCAGAATATCTGGAAGGCATCAAGTAACATATCTCTCCTTTAAAGCAAGGGTCTCCAACCTTGGCAACTTTAAGACCTGTGGATTTCAACTCCCAGAATTCCCCAGCTAGCTATGCTATGTTGGCTGGGGAATTCTGGGAGTTGAAGTCCACAGGTCTTAAAGTTGCTAAGGTTGGAGACCCCTGCTTTAAAGCATCAAAGGGGACCTCAACAACAGATTGCACTTTGGTACTTAATATTGGCAAGATATATTCTAATTTATTTCCTTTGCTGAGTCAACATTGGAAGATACTGGAAGGAGAGGAGGCAATTCTTTGCTCATCATTGTAGTTGCAGGCCTCCAAAGGAGTGGAGAGATAGAGGAAGAAAGTCAAAAAAGGCAAAATAGCGGGCACTGGAAGTGACTGAAGGCTCAATTTTTTATAACATGTAATGCACATGTAATGAAACGATGCTTCAGTCACACAGTCACAGTTGCTATCTTGCTTGGGTTTTTTTACCCAATGCATAGATATCTCCTAATAGCTGATCTCCTACTGGTAGATCTTTTCTGATCTCTTTATAATAGAAAAGAGACAAACACAACAAATGAATAAGTCATCCAACAATAGAAAACTACTTACCTATCACATAAACATAAGGTGAAGTATATCCCATTTCTTGGGCAAAAGAAAATTTTAATTCACCTCGTCCCTCAATTCTCAAGTAGTATTGCCCTTCATCTTCTATTTGAGCCTCCGTGATGACAAGTGAGCAATTTCCTTCAATTGAATCTCCTAATAAATAGAAGCGATCCTTGGCCGAATGTTTGACTGCCTTGCTTTTGTCATTGGTAGCTACAGGCCTGCAGGTATGAGAAACAGATGGAGAACAGACGGATACTTGTGGTTGAGATTTAATCCAGTAAGCAGATATTCTGTCATGCTGCCGCAGGTGTTCCAAATTATAAGTGAACTGGCATGGAATATGAACAGCGAGACCACGTTGCACAGAGACAGAAGAAGGCACAGTGATATTATAATTCTTTGCCCCTTGACTTTTGATTCCTGATCCAAAGAAAAACAACACAAAATTAGTTTGGATACAGACAAAGCCTAAATGAAAACACTGAAAAACCTCTTGAGATTTCTTGCAGGACTAACTAAGTGGAGAGCCTCACAAGTTGTCAAACCCCCCAAAACATGAGGCCATGTGTCCACTGTGCACCCTTCTCCACCACAACAGTGGGCTCAAGAGATTGAAAGAGAAGATGGCGTTCAGCAGCTAAGGGTCCTCTATGTTGTGGCATTATTTGGCTATATTGGTGAACAAGAACATTGTGCTGAACCATGGTGTAGTGTTGATGTTTGGGAATTGTATATAACAAAAACACAGCAATTATCTATTATTAAGCCGGGTTTAGAGTGATATGTCCACCACAGACATAGTGTCCAAGACAATAAATAATAGATGGAACTCTACAATGAAATGATTCTCTGTTGTTTAACAAGATGCAAAGAAAAAAATTGGACAGTTCCTTACAGGACAAAAAGTGAACTTTGCCAAATGGTTGAACCATCTCAGTTGGAAGGGATAGACTGAATCAAGAGATGTGTAAAGACTGCAGCCAAAATAGCAATAGCAATAACACTTAGTGTCATGGTTTTGATAGATGAGACCAATTAAAGCAGAACTCTTAGAGTTTTCCTCTAAGAACATGTTTATTGGTTACAAAGTATTGGCACCATCAAAAGTGAAACCAAGACTAAAGTCCCCTCCAAAAGAAACAGTAATACAAAGTTAAAATTCCCACCCCAAAACCTTTGCAATCAACTGTGTTTCCCAACAGAATAGTTTGGTGGGCTTTCTGACATTAGGCTCAACCCCCCCAAGTCAAGGGAACAGAAAGGACTTTGGTTCCCACAGGACAGAGAATTGTTTAGACTAGCATAAAACATCTCATTTTTCCTCCCCCCCAATCATGTGGCAACTGAAAACGAGCAAGATGGCTTCAGTCAGGTTTGATCCAGGTTTGACACTTAGGCTTATATGCCACTTCATAGTGCTTTACAGCTCTCTCTAAGAAGTTTACAGAATCAGCTTCTTACCCCCAACAATCTGGGTCCTCATTTTACCCACCTCCAAAGAATGGAAGGCTGAGTCAACCTTGAGCCAGTGAGGATTGAACTGCTGGCAACCGGCAGTCAGAAGAAATAACTGCAGTACTGCATCCTAACCACTGTGCCACCAATACAATCAACATCCAACTGTTGGAAATTTATCTAAGAATTCTCTAGATCTCTCACTATCTTTATTTATAGATCTCCCTGTCTGGGAATAACCCATAAAATGTTCTGTATCTGTGCCTTGGTTAACCAGTTGGGGTTCTGTCTACAACAGACATGTCAAACTCGAGACGTCACGTGACATATCGGAGCTTTTTCGCCGTTGCCGGCAATGGGGTGGGCGCGGCTCCAGTATGATGAAACCGGCCCGCGGGCTGGCAGTTTGACACCCCTGGTCTACAATATTGCTAGTGTCTCATTCTGCCTTATAGCCCTGGTATTCTGTGGAGGTCTCTCATCAAAGTCTAAACCAGGGGCAGGCAACCTTGGCTCTTTTGTGACTTGTGGACTTTAACTCCCAGAATTCCCGAGTCAGCATGGGTGGTTCAGGAATTCTGGGTCTTGAAGTCCATGAGTCGTAAAAGAGCCAAGGTTGCCTACCCCTGGTTTAAACCAAAGCTGATTTTTCTTAGCTTCTCAAAACAAGCAAGTTTCTCCTGATCAACCTGGGCACTAGTGAATAAACCAAATTTTGTAGAAATGTCATCAGTCTCCAGTATGAGAAGAGAGTAGCAACCACTGCCCCAAAGGAAACCGAAAATCAAAGTAGAACAACTTTCTGTCCACTGGATATGTTGAACCCTATCATCCCCAATGTCAACCGGGCAATAATTTTCAATTCCATATTTTTCTTATTTTAGTACATTGCACCTACCTTTGCATAGAATGGCCAAGATCATTGCCAAAGACAGAAATAGTTTCTTTTTCTTACAAGAATGAAGCCTTATCCACCAAGCACTCTCGTTGGCTGGCATCTTGTTTTACCTTGATATTTATGTGAAAGGATGAGCTCTGTAGTAGGAAGAGAAGCCATGTGATCTGGTGTGTTTACAAGAAGCAAAAGAAATATGTTGGCAACGGTCATAGAGATACCTGGAGACCATGAAGAATAAGTGTGTCCAAAGGGCTTGGAGTATCTAGGAATAACTTGTTCAGTTATCTTAAGGATGCCATCTTATCACTTGAATGGGTCACCAATGCAGGGCTATGTTAACAGAATTCACCTGAAATCAATCAATCAGAATGGAGACAGAAGGGACCTTGGAGGTCATCTAGTCCAACTCCCTGCTCAAGCAGAAGACCCTATACCAGTGATGGCGAACCTTTTAGAGACTGAGTGCCCAACTGCAACCCAAAACCCACTTATGCATTGTCAAGTGCAGAGTGGGTGTGGCCCATTGGGTGGGTGTGGCCAATCGGGGGTGTAGCCCATTGGGTGGACATGGCTGCAGTGGTAACGGCAGACTGGGTGGGACTAAAAAGTTCAATCAATCAATTCCAACTTTGCAAGAAATTTTTTTTTCCGTGAGTTGAAATTGACTGAACCTTTTTTTTTTTTTGCACATGGCGGCGGAGGCCTAAAGCGAAAAGGTTTTATAAAACCCAGCTGAAGGCCTAGCACTGGGGTGACGACGTGTGTGCCCACAGAGAAGGCTCTGAGTGCCGCCTCTGGCACCCGTGCCATAGGTTCACCACCACTGCCCTACACCATTTCAGACAGATGGCTGTCCAGTCTTTTCTAAAAAACCTCCAGTGATTAAATATTTTGGAAGTAAGATGGATGAGCTAGCGAGTGATTCTCTGTCTGATTCCAGGCTGAACAATCTCAATAGTCACAATTATTAACCTTGAACATGATTATTATTTGACATATTTGTCTTTTAACAGCATCCAAATCTGTTTTGCATAGTATTTTGGCATGTTTGGTCTCTGGTCTACAGAAGAGATAATATGTTCTTTTCTTTAAAAAAAAAACCTTAAGAAAAGATCTTACAGTAATTTAGTCAGTTAGGAAAGGGGAAAGTATTTTTATGGGAACCGAAACTATTATTAATTACTTTAAAGTAATTAAAGTAGTTTAAGATCAGAGGAAAAACTTTTCATGAGAAAAAATAAAATAGTGCAGCTTCTGTTTAGTTTCCCACTTCCTCTTAGCCAGATTCTGATACTCTTCAAAACAACGGCCCCAGAGAGGAAGCATAGAGTTGGTTTGATTTGGTTGGTTTGCTTCAACAAAAAACTGTCAACTTACTTCCTGAATTAGTTATATAGTGCTGCAATGAAAATATATCTACCGTATTTTCCGGCATATAAGACGACTGGGCGTATAAGACGACCTCCAAATTTTTCAGTTAAAATATAGATTTTGGGTTATACTCACAGTATAAGACTACCCCTCTTCCAATACACACCAAATAAAAATTAAAAAACATCAGATTTTATTTCAACATGGTAATTTTAATTCAAATGCTTATGACATGCAGGTACTTAGCAGGAAAACTGTCACTTATAAACATAAGGCTGTTTGTCATCAAACATGTAAACATAAAACAGTGCAAGTGGATTAAACTTTTCCTATTTCACTCTAAAGCTGAAAGGAAGGATAAGACAATAAACCCATGGGAGCTGCCATGCTGTTTGTTTTAAGAACATAAGAACATAAGAAGAGCCATGCTGAATCAGGCCAAAGCCCATCGAGTCCAGCATTCTGTGTCACACAGTGGCCCACCAATTGTACATGGGGATCTTGAGCAGAAAGAGAAGGCAAAACCCTCCCTTTCCCTTGACCCCCAACAAATGGTACCCAAGGGAATCCTGCCTGCCTCAACCAACATAGAGGCGGCACATGGACATCCGTTTTAATAACCACCGATACACTTGGCATCCAGGAATCTATCTAGCCCTGCCTTGAAGCTGTCAAGGCTGACAGCTGTCACGACCCCTTCTGGAAGTGAATTCCATAAATCAACGACCCTCTGGGTGAAGAAATATTTCCCTTTATTTGTCCTCACTTTCTTACCTATGAGCTTTAGGGAGTGCCCCCTTGTCCTGGTATTGTGTGATAGAGAAAAGAATTTTTCTCTATCCACCTTTTCTATCCCATGCATGATTTTATACACTTCGATCAAGTCACCCCTTAAACGCCGTCTTTCAAGGCTGAAGAGACCAAGGCATTGCAATCTGGTTTCATAAGGGAGGCGCTCCATTTCCTTGATCATTCTTGTTGCCCTTTTTTGCATCTTTTCCAGTTCCATTATATCCTTCTTGAGGTGCGGTGACCAGAACTGTACGCAGTACTCCAAGTGTGGTCTCACCATCGATTTGTACAGAGGCAATACAACACTTGCTGACTTATTTTCGATGACAGTTTTCTAAGCTGTCAACCAAACTGGAACTGCTGATGATAGGAGGAAGATAACAAACAATAGACAGAGCAAGTGCCGGGCAAGTCCCTGGCGAGTCAGCAACGCCCATCATAACTGCAAGCTGTTTTACAGGTTTTGCTGGCGTGACAGTTTCCCTTTAAAAGCCTTCAAAATCATCCTGTTCATCATCTGATATCATAAGTACATCAATGACATCTTGTGATACATTTGTAAGGCAGTCATCGTATGGATCGAATTCCGTATCAGATGGTGTGCTCTCAGCTTCGGCTTCCTCTTCATCTTGCCTCCATACCATCTAATGAATTTGATATGCCACACTTCTGGAAAGACTTGATAACTGTTTCTGCATCAATATCATTCCAGGCTTTTATGACAAACTTGCACAAAACATCCAATTGTGGAACACGCATGTTTCCTCCTTTTGTGAATGACTTTTCTCCGCTAACCATCCATTCATTCCACTGTTCTCGAATGCGATCTTTAAATGGCTTGTTTAGGCACACATCCAGTGGCTGTACCAACGATGTCAATCCTGCAGGAATAACTGCCACATCTGTGTTTATTCTTGCAAGCCTTTGCTTGGTGCTGGGAGTTAAATGAGCCCTGAACATATCCCACACCAGTAGACTACGTTTTTGAATAAGTCCACCTGGTCGCCTGCTCCATACATTATCAAGCCATAGCTTTACCCCTTCTTCATCCATCCAGCCTTTTTCATTCACATGTACAAAACAACCAACAGGGAACTTGAGTTTCGGCATTGTTTTTCTTTTAAAAATAATCATTGGTCTCAGTTTGGCACCATCAGCTGTGCATACTAGTACCACTGTAAAACTGGACTTCTCATGTCCTGTTGTTTTAATTAAAATTGTTTTTTCACCTTTTTGATGGACAGTTTTATTTCCAACCATATCAAAATTCATTGGAGTTTCATCCATATTTCCAATACTACTTAATGCATAGCCATGTTTAGTGCACTGTTGTATTATGTATCGATGGAAACTATTTACTTTGCTATCAAGATCTGCAGGTAATTTTTGTGCAATTTTCATCTTTCGCCTCAGTACCATATTACACCTTCCCAAGAATCCAGTACACCAGGATACAGTGGCCTTAAATCTGTTGCTGTGATCTGAGTTAGATTTGGCCCACTGAAGTGCAAACAAACGTATTCTATTTCATGTCACTACATAACCATTTTGGCGATGCTCATTCACCATGTCTGCTACATGTTTTTCAAGTTCTGGCCAATGTGAGGTGCCTCTTCTTAATGCACACTTACCCCTTGGCATACTCTTTAATGCTTTTTCATTTGCTTTCCGGTCCCAAACCTTCTTTTCTGTTACTCCGTATTGTCTTGCAGCAGCGCAGTTATTATGTTCCATGGCAAAGTTTACAACTTTAAGTTTGAAACTGGCTTCATATTTCTTTCTTCTTGCTGGTGGAGCCATGATGGGGTCTTGACTGTTGGACATTTGTATACTGTACTATATGTACTGGTGCTGTACTGTATGAACAGGTACAGATACTGGTGCTGTACTGTATGTACCCAGTATACAACAACCAGCCAATCACGGCAAGCGATGTACCTTACCGGTGATTGGCTGGTTGTTGTATACAAAGCCTGCTTGGATTGGGTGGGTCACCTCTCCCTGCCTGCCCAGCCCTCCCTGTCTCCAAGACAATCCGAGCGGTAGCGCAATGTGATAGAGAGCAGGGAGAGGGGGCTGCTTCAAGGGGGAAAAGGGAGCGAAGTTTTCCACCTGTAAGCCCAAATGAGTACAGTATTCCCTCCTCCGCGGGTGCCCCTTTATGCCAGTGCTGAGCTCAGGGTGTGTGCAGGCGGGTGTACTCATGTGTGCGACTCCCCGCTCCCCCCGCCCACCTTGTGTCTGCTCTCTATTTCCTCCTTTCCCTGTTTTGGAAACTTCCGTGCAGCTTTGTGGATCGTGCAGAAAAGAAAAAAAGGGGGGGGAACCACCCCATCCTGTGTTGTCCATTTATGCAAATATACCAGCCTTGGTAGTTGCTTGGAGACAAACACACTCAAATCCTCCGGATTGGCACCATCTAAGCCACTGCTGCTTGCTTGATTCCTCTCCCTGGCCCAAAAAAATAATCTTTGTCCAGCCCCTGAGTCCCCCCACCACCATTTTTTTTATTTTACTGCTCCCTCTCCCGCACCCCAATTGGTCTTTTTGTGTATTTAGGAAGGAATTTTTAATAGGCACTTTTTATATTAAAAGAAACTGATATATTGAGTGACGAGGCTGCCTCCTGTGCTTCTGTTAGCTGTTTGGTTGGACACTGCTTGGGGGACCTCGGGTGGAGCAAAGCGGGGAGACGGCTTCACGGCGAAAGCTTAGCGGGGGTGCTGCTGGCAGGGCAGGACAGGCAAGATGGCTGCGGGACACGCTCTTGGCTGCGCCCCGCAACAGCTCCAGGGGAATCGAGCCCAGCTTCCCGGTGCTGGCATCCAGAAAGCCGACGCGGCTGAGTTCGCGCCACAACAGAAAACTAGCCAAGCACCGCACGTGTGAACGCAGCCACAGCGGCAGCCTTCGCACATGGGGCGGCCGAACACGGGGCCGAGATTTGGGCTGCTTGTAAGGCAGCACCCCTGAAAAGCAGAGCCTCTCTTTCCTCCCGTTGATGCTCCTGCTCCAAAGCCTCTGACCCCTCCATTCTAGCAAAGCGCTTGCTTTCCTTTTTTCTCCTCCTTTCCCTCAGTCTCAACTCAGTTCTGCGGCGGGATAGATGAGATTTCTCCTGGCCCGCATTTCAAAGGCGTTTGGTGATTAGACGCACAAGTACGCCCACAATAATTGGGCCACGAGGTGCAACTTCCCCCAGGAGGCAGAAAGAATTCGGGCAAGTGGTGTTTCGGAGGTCAGGCCAGGGCTCGGTCAGGCCCTCGTGGGGCGCAATTAGGGGTGGCTCCGCGGAGTCCCAGGTGCCTGACTCATGGAGAAAGCCAGCCAGGAGCCCACAATTAGCGGGCCCGCCAGGAGGCAGCTGATGTGGACACCCCCATGGCAGTCAGGCGGCCCCTGAGCTCCCCGAGCCAGATGGGATTCCTGGCCAGCCGGCCATGGAGCAGGAGTGGCTCCCTCGCCGGGGCTGCTCAGCCTCCCTGGCTGGCCAGCTGTTCCGGTCTTTCCAGGGCCAAATCCTGCAGGAGGGTGAGCCGGGCCAGGCTGGGCAGCAGGAAAGGAGGTGCGCTACGATTCGCACAGCCCCGTTCCCAGTCCAGAGTAGCACCCTGGCCCCAGTGGATGAGGGGCTGGGAGGGGGAAGCCCCTTCCGATGCCCAGAAAGCAGCGCTTTCTCTCTTGCTTTGGGCATGGGAATATGGGCGGAGGTCCCGGGATGGCCAAGTGTGGGGGGGAGTAGGAAGCAGAAGGCACCCAGGGCACCACGGATCGGCCCAGGGAGATGCATTTCAGCACCTGCCCTATAAGATGACACCAGGCATATAAGATGACCCCCGACTTTTGAGAAGATTTTCATGGTTTAGAAAGTTGTCTTATATGCTGGAAAATACGGTAGCTGTTTTTGCAACAATCTCTTCTGATTTTATGAAAAAGGAACTACTGTTCCATGTTTTCCGTGTTCTGTGTTTGCTCAAAGAAACACGTTTGGGTGAACTTCTAGATCTAGTAGGTAAGGTGCACCATCTTCCACTGACATTGACCTGTGGGGTAACTGAAAGATATGTGAGCATCCTGTTTCTCATTGTACAGTCTTTTTTCCAGGGAACATATGATGGTACACTTAGAACTGAAGAGAGATTCACATTCTTAGTACCGTCACTGATTTTCCTGTGTAGTAAGGTAGGACAACTTACTTGTTCACACAGTAGCTATGAGGAATAGACTAAGAACTTGGGAAATAAGTTGACTATTGAAAAGGAAAACAATCCAGTTGCTGTGACTTCTGTAATTTTATCCTGGCCTTTTGCAATAGCCTCTTGGAAACGAAACTCTGAAAGAATCTTTCTTTGAAGGTCAGGCAGCCTTCAAGAGCTTTCAAATCTGATGTCTCTTGACCTTCCCACTAAAACAAAGACAGAGGTGTATGATCTGAAGCTTCATGACTATCTACTGCAGTGTTTCTCAACCTTGACAATTTTAAGGCATGTGGACTTCAACTCCCAGAATTCCACAGCCAGCAATATTTTGAAAAAACGTATTGAATTTTCACCACAGTTGTTTTTGTTAGGCATTATAAAAGACTGTACCACCATAGAGATGAACTTAATTTTGAACTTGATTACAGCAGCAAGACTGTTGGTGGGACAATATTGGAAGAAGCCAGAACTACCATCAATTGAAGAATGGACTTTGAAAGTTATAAATTTGGCAGAAATGGCTAAAATATCCGCATATTTGAAGGATCATTCAAATGAAAAATATATGTTGGACTGGAAAAAATGGATAGAGTATATACAAGGGAAATATCAATCTAAGAAATTGTATTTAGCATATAGTTAAATTTTTATATGTTGGACTGAAAAATATAGTTAAATTTTTATTAGGATTTACATAACAATTTTGTTTAGTTTAGTGGGTTTTCTTGTGTTTTACCTTGTATTCACTTTGGGAAGTCGGGGTGGGTGGGTTGGGGGGGTGTTATAATGTACTCAACTGCAATATTGGTATTATATAAGAATGATATACTTTTTGATAAATGAGGGGTTGGTCGGGCAGTACCTCGGAACCACATCTGGAGCGGGTGGAGATTGAGGAGTGAAGGATTGGAGGGAAGTAGGGTTGTAGGAGGGGGGTGGAGAGAGAGGGAGGGAGAGAGGGTGGGGGGATAGAAGTAGGAAGAGGGAGGAAGGAAGAAGGGGATGTGGTGGAGGGGGTGTTGCCGAGCAATACCCATAGTTATTTTAACTATCCAATGTAAGGTTTTATGCTTTGTTTTGTCTCGGAAAAAGTTGCAAACGATTGTATTAAGTTGAGTTGTATTTAATTTGATTTTTTTTGTTTATATTTATAATTATAAAATTAATAAAATATTTTTTAAAAAGTGTCAAGGTTGAGAAACGCTGATCTACTGTGCATCAGAGAATTCCCAAAGTTGTTAGAGAATAACCGACTCTATGAACTTCCAATAAGTAAATATAGAAAAAGTAGGAAGCCATTAAGAAAGAATTCTAGAACTGCTGGGTATCAAAAGCAAGTCCTCTATCTACGTGGGGGTATAGTAATCATACTTCTGTGCCTCTTTCTCCAGCTTGAGCTATGTAGTAGCTTAGACAGACTCCCTTTTGGATATAAGGCCTAGTTACCCTCTGTCCCTCATGTTAGCAATGGATTGTGTTGATGTCTGGTTGCTTTCCCTTTTAACATAGGAGAACTAACATTGGCATGTCTTAAAGCAGTGGTTCTCAACCTTTTTAATGCCGCGATCCCCAACCGGTCGTAAGTCGAGGACTACCCAACCGGTCATGTCAAGGACTACCAAACCGGTCGTAAGTTGAGGACTACCCAACTGGTCATAAGTCGAGGACTATTTCCCTGCCCGGGAGCGCCGTGCATGCGTGGTGCCGCCCCCTGTGCCGGCCGAGGTGTAGCTGGCAAGGGGCAGCGACAGCGCAGGGCGACCACCAGTTGGGCCACCAGCTGGCCCAGCCCAAGGGAGGTAAGGCATCCACCGGGCCCCACGCACGCCAGCAACCCTCCCTGCGCCCGCTGCTGCCCCGCTAGCCTTACCTTGGCCGCCGCCCGTTTTGGGGTGGCAGCAGGCAGGCCAGGTGCTCCTGGGCGGCCGCGGCAGCAACGGCGCAGGGCGACCACGCGCTGGGCCACCAGCTGGCCCAGCCCAAGGGAGGTAAGGCACCCGCCGGGACCCACGCACACCAGCAACCCTCCCTGCGCCCGCCCGCCGGCCTCCCACCTCCCACCCCTGGCCCTCTTTTACTTACATTTTTAGTAGTTGCTCAGCAGGGAGGTGTGGAAACTTCCCGACAGCTCGCCTTCGCTGCAGACAACTTGCAGCACCATTTGCAGACTGGGACTTTTGGCGGGCTCAGCAGGGCAGAAACAGCCTGGACAATTCCTATTGGCTTTTGAAAGCCAATAGAATTAGACTCTATTCAAGAGAGTCTATTCTACTGGCTTTCAAAAGCCAATAGAATAAAAGGGAGTAGGACAGCTAAGGAAAAGGGGGAAAAATGGCGGACTGCGTTGTTTGGCGACCCCCGTGAAATGGTCGTTCGACCCCAAATGGGGTCACGACCCACAGGTTGAGAACCGCTGTCTTAAAGGAAGAAGCAATTCTTCCCGTGGATTTCTTGTGCCCTTATCTCAGTTATGAGGTGACAGAGAACCGTGTGAATGTTCTTTCATTTTGTAGCTAGGCTTCAGCCTCCCTGCATTTTGATTCATTCCCCAAGAAAGAAGGAATTTCTCCATGGACTGTTTCCTGATTAGGAAACCATACTAGCCAGAAAGAAATTCTGGAATGGAGACACAGATAATTGAATGCAGCAACATCTGCATGCTCTTTAGCCTTGAAACAGCAAACACCAGCAAAATAACTTTTTGGGAAAAAAATATATATATATAAACATTGAAAGCATTCTTAGAACAACTTCAAAGAATCAAACACTTTTTTGCAATGTGAAGGAAAACATTAGAGGAATGAGAAGAATTGCCATCTTATTTTTATGCGTGGCCCTATGGTTCCCGCAATCCTGACTTCTATTTCAGAGTGGAGTTAACTTCCAGACTGAGTTCTGGTTTACAGAAGAAAGCATTTGAAACCCAGTTTCGAGAGACAGTTTAGTGTAGTGGTTTTAAGACACGAGGCCAGAAATTGGAAGACTTATCTGTTCTATACCTGCCAGTCGCTTTCTCTCCATTCTGGGGTAAAGGAGAAGACAAGCCACTTCTGAAAAATCTTGTCAAGAAAACTACAGGGATTAATGCAGACAGTCACCAGGACACAACAATGACTCAAAAGCTTCCATGTGTGTGTGCAGACACACACACACACACACACACACACACATTTTATCTCAAACCAGTATCAGGAGTTATGTTCTGAATTATCCTGAGTCGGGAGTTATCCAGAGGATCAGCATTTGAATGAAAGTACACCATGACTTTCCTCAGAAAGGTTACTTAAACTCACCGCAAAACTTTACCTTGGTTCCTTGTTCCAGATTTCTTTCCTTCTCTGGTGAGATCTTTTCTCTGTTATTACGGCTAAATAATCTACTTTCTCTTCACACCGGGAGCAGTGCTTACTGATTCTGCTGTGAGACAGAGAACTGCAGGGAGACGTTTTCTGATGTTAAAAGAAAAGCAGAAGTGTGTGAAAGTTGTGGGTGCGAGGGGAGGGGTACGGTATTTTCTTCAATTACAACATGCCTTCAAGGGTCATTTGGTGGGACAGAATTCCAGTTGCAACTTTTTATTTTTATTTTATTTATTTATTTATACCCTGCCTTTATTATTGTTTTATAAATAACTAACTCAAGGTGGTGATCACCCACAATATTCCTTCCTCCTCCTGTTTTCCCCACAAGAACGATTTGGTGAAGGTTGGGCTGAGAGAGGGTGACTGGTCCAAGTTCATGCAGCTGATTTTCATGCCCAAGGCATGACTAGAACTCACAGTCTCTTGATGATTGACCCAAGATCACCCAGCAGGCTTTCGTGGTCTAAGGCTGGACTAGAACTCACAGTCTCCTGGTGATTGACCCAAAATCACCCAGCAGGCTTTCATGATCTAAGGAAGAACGAGAACTCACAGTCTCCTGGTGATTGGCCAAAATGCTTAAAATGGGACTAGAACTCACCATATCCCGGCTTCTAGCCTGATGCCTTAACCACTAGAATTTTTTTCCCAATTTTTCTTTTTATCCATTTTTCACAACAGGAAAATGAGAGACAGGCTGCTTCAGATCTTGAGGAAAATAATCATCTTTTTTTTGTAAAAAATTATTTTATTAAAACCATCAGCATTAAACATAAGATCATATTAAAAAGCAATCATCATATAACCTGCAATACAACTCTAAGGATCAGTCTTTGTAAACGTCTGGTTTAGTAAACATTCCTCACTCCTCACGTCAAGCCTCAACTATACGCCTGATACATTTTATTTGATTGGTGTTTCTCTTATATATGGTCTATCTACTGTTTCTAGTCTATCACATATTGTTCATTCGAGCTTCAGAATTAAATTCGTCTCAGTAGTAGTGCAATCTTTTATGATCCCTAACAAAAGATCCTGAGGTAGAGATTCAATAACCTGAGGTAGAAGTTCAATACGCTTTTTCAATATTAAAGCTATCAACATTAAACATAAGATCATATTAAGAAGCAATCATCATGAAACATAAAAATACAACATTAGGTATTAGTCTTTGTAAGCGTCTGATTTGGTAAACATTCTTCACTCCTCACGTCCAGTCTCAACTATACGCCAGATACATTTTATTTGATTGGTGTTTCTCTTGTATATAGTCTATCCATTGTTTCCAGTCTATCATGTATTGTTCATTTGAGCGATCCTTCAAATATGCCGATATTTTCACCATTTCCGCCAAATTTATTACTTTCAAAGTCCATTCTTCCATGGGTGGTATTTCTGGCTTCTTCCAGTATTGTCCCACCAACAGTCTAGCTGCTGTGATCAAATTCAGAAATAAGTTCGTCTCTGAGGTAGTGGAATCCTTTATGATCCCTAACAAAAAAACCTGAGGTAGAAATTCAATACACTTTTTGAAAATGGTTTGGAGTGTCCACCATATCTTCCTCCAGAAGGCTTTAATTTTTCTACATGTCCACCATACATGAAAATATGTAGCCTCCCCATTGCCACACCTCCAACATTTAGGTTGGGTGTCTGGATAGATATATGATAGTTAATCATCTTGATGAGCAGCCTACTGAGAAACATTCAGAAGCCAAAAAATCATGAGACAAAGCAGACAGGAGAGAATTCAAATGTGATGGATGGACCTTTATTATTATTATTATTTATTTAATTTCTATGCCACCCTATTCCGGAGAACTCAGGGCGGCTCACAACATGATAGAAATCACAATAAAATACATAAATATAAATATATAAATATAAAAACCCCGAAGTTAAAAAAAAAGAAAAACCAATCATTCCACAAACATACACACAAACATACACTGGCTAGGGGCAAGGTGTTAGCTGCCCCAGGCCTGCCGGCAAAGGTATGTTTTAAGCAATTTACGAAAGGCGGAGAGGGTGGGGGCGACACGGATCTCCGGGGGAAGTTGGTTCCAGAGGGCCGGGGCCGCAACAGAGAAGGCTCTTCCCCTAGGCCCCGCCAGGCGACACTGTCTGGCTGACGGGACCTGGAGAAGGCCGACTCTGTGGGCCCTAACCAGCCGCTGGGATTCATGAGGCAGCAGACGGTCCCGTAAATAACCTGGTCCGATGCCATGTAGGGCTTTATAGGTCATAACCAACACTTTGAATTGGGTTCGGAGACCAATTGGCAGCCAATGCAGCTCGCGGAGTGATGCCGAAATGTGGGCATTTCTAGGCAAGCCCAACACTGCTCGCATTGCAGTAGTCGAGCCTCGAGGTGATAAGGGCATGAGTTACTGTGAGAAGAGACTCCCGGTCCAAATAGGGCCGCAACTGGTGCACCAGGCGAACCTGGGCAAATGTTTAACATATAACTATTGGATTGGTCTGCTGGAGAATGCTGGAGGCATTAAATGAAGCTGGATATGGGTGGCAAATTCTGACTAAGAGATACAAATTTTGCCTTAACCTTTGATTCATAATGCATGCCTGAACAGATTGCTTGTCTAGATACAGGTCATTTTGGGTTGAAAATAGGAGTAGAAGAGTAACTAAGATGCATGTCATAAGTCCATTTTCCACCCATTGGAAGAGTGCAAATTAATGAGATAGTTCACTGTATCCTTATGAATAAACGGTAGATTTTGGAGAGACCTGATGAATATTAAGACACAAAACCATTGAGGCACAATTTACAAACCTTCAAATAATGCAAATATTGCAAGCTTCTTGCAAATTTCCTTTGACCTCTTTCTCAAGAAAAGCTGGACGGTGTTCCACCCTTCTATTTAGTCACTAGAGAACCGAGGCCTTTTTGCAACAAAATTATTTCACCCTGGATATTATGCAAATGAAAAAATGTTGTTATCATTATGCTCAGATGGTCCTGCGTCTATTAAGTAGCTAGGTTGGCAAAATGGGCTACTTTTCTTGGGTTACTGAATAGATCTTCCCTGGAACTTCTCTTGAATCATAAACTTAACTACATGGTTTGCATTCACAGAATGCAACTGTTGAATGCAACTGTTGAAATGAAACTGTTAAGTCCTTCGTTCGCGTACGAATGATAAAGACACATGGTAACTGTTACATAAGAACATAAGAAGAGCCATGCTGAATCAGACCAAAGCCCATCGAGTCCAGCATTCTGTGTCACACAGTGGCCCACCAATTGTACATGGGGATCTTGAGCAGAAAGAGAAGGCAAAACCCTCCCTTTCCCTTGACCCCCAACAAATGGTACTCAAGGGAATCCTGCCTGCCTCAACCAACATAGAGGCGGCACATGGACATCCGTTTTAATAACCACCGATACACTTGGCATCCATGAATCTATCTAACCCTGCCTTGAAGCTGTCAAGGCTGACAGCTGTCACGACCCCTTCTGGAAGTGAATTCCATAAATCAACGACCCTCTGGGTGAAGAAATATTTCCCTTTATTTGTCCTCACTTTCTTAGCTATGAGCTTTAGGGAGTGCCCCCTTGTCCTGGTATTGTGTGATAGAGAAAAGAATTTTTCTCTATCCACCTTTTCTATCCCATGCATGATTTTATACACTTCGATCAAGTCACCCCTTAAATGCCGTCTTTCAAGGCTGAAGAGACCAAGGCATTGCAATCTGGTTTCATAAGGGAGGCGCTCCATTTCCTTGATCATTCTTGTTGCCCTTTTTTGCACCTTTTCCAGTTCTCCTTCTCCAACAACCAAGCAAAAGCACAAAGGCACGCAGGCCTTTTTATATGGCCAGAAACCCGGACAGTGTCAACCAATAGGAACTTAGCGTTTTTGCGCCTTGCGCATGCGCACAAGGCTAACGCCACTCTGTCTGGTCCCGGGCAGCTTTTGGAATGCCCGGGACACAACATTAACAATGCTAAAATTAACCAGCTTAACCTATTGTATGAACCAGCCATGAGAATCTTGAATGGAAAATAATTAAAGAGAGAAGCAACTTAGAACTAAGGAGAAATTTCCTGACACAACAATTAATCAATGGAATGACTTGCCTCCAGAGGTTGTGGGTGCTCCAACATTGGAGGTTTTTAATAAGAGATTGGACAACCATTTGTCTGAAATGGTATAGGGTTTCCTGCTTGAGCAGGGGGTTGGATTAGAAGACCCCCAAGGTCCCATCCAACTCTGATTATTCTGTTAAATTTATTGACTTGTTACAGTAGACATGTCAAACACAAGGCCCGGGGGCTGGATGCAGCCTGCAAAGTGGTTTCATGTGGAAACAGTGAGGGAACGGCCCCCGGGGGCCGGATGCAGCCTGCAAAGTGGTTTCCCTCCTGGAAACAGTGAGGGAATGGCCCCCGCTGCCTTGCCCCTGGCCCAGGCCAGCCAGGAGCCAATGTACAATTTTGTGGTGGCCATCTATGCTGAAACGCATTCAGTCTTAGCTCTACAACGCCGTCCAGAAACAGCGAAGAACCAGCCCCTGCTGTGTTGGCCTCGCCCCCTGGGTGCATGCTGGGGAGGTGTCACTCTTTGTGAGGAATGAAGAAATGGACCATGCCTTGGCGCTTGCCCCGGTCCCCCCTTCTGCCAGAGACCCTCAGATCTGTCCCACTACTGCCCAGGTCCCCACAGGCACCCTTAACGCGAACGATGTACAGCTGGCCACCCCCATCCAGTAGGCCACACCCACTCCATCCATGCCCACCCAGTAGGCCACACCCACCCAGCCCAAGGGCAACCGCAACGCTGATGCGGCCCTCAATGAAATTGAGTTTGACACCCCTGTGTTACAGGTATGAACACAGTCTAAAGACGGGAACAAAGTTCTCAGGATTAATTTTGATAACTACATCCGTTCCATGGAAATCATACACTGCCAGAAGATTCGTGCACATTCGCCATGGAGCTACCTGAACATACGAGTGAGTCTACTTCAAGTTGCACCAATTATCCAAGCTCAAAAAATTCAGTTAAATAAGCATTTTCTGCCCACCAGGGCTCAGGAACTGTGACACAAAGGGAGACAAAGCCTCATATTGCAGTGTGTTCCTGCTACAGGGGAATTGGTTAGCTATTCAATATGCATGCACGGGGTTTCCAGACAGGGGACACAGACAGTAACTCTATTTTGAGAAATTCCATTTGTTCAGTTCCTCTTGGAGAAGTTCTTCGCGCTAAGTTACCAGACAGAATATAAAATGGTCGACTAGACACAAATTTTTCTCTTTCTTATAACATGGGTAAGAAATAACTGGCATGAGGTGTGGGTTTTTCCACCCCAAGAGAATAAGAGAGAAGAAAGTGGAAACTGCACTATAGCAGACTGAATTTTTAGTTCCTCAAAATATTTAAGAAGATGGGGCTTGCTAGTAAGAGTTAAGTGCAGTGATGCTAAAAACCAAAAGCACACGGCGGCGGAGGCCTAAAGTGAAAAGGTTTTATAAAACCCAGCTGAAGGCCTAGGACTGGGGCGATGGTGCACGTGCCCACAGAAAGGGCTCTGAGTGCCGCCTCTGGCACCCATGCCATAGGTTCGCCACCACTGATCTAAACTTACCACTTTGTTGTTTGTATGTACACTGAGAGCTTATGCACTGGAGACAAATTGTCTGCCTGCCTGCCTGCCTGCCTGCCTGCCTGCCTGCCTGCCTGCCTGCCTGCCTGCCTCTCTCTCTCTCTCTCTCTCTCTCTCTCTCTCTCTCTCTCTCTCTCTCTCTCTCTCTCTCTCTCTCTCTCTCTCTCTCTCTCTCTCTCTCTCTCTCTCTCTCTCTCTCTCTCTCTCTCGCTAGATAGCTAGATAGCTAGCTAGATAGCTACCTAGATAGCTAGCTAGACATCTAGCTAGCTAGCTAGCTAGCTATCATCTACTGGTCTGTCTGTCTGCCTGTCTGTCTGTCTATCTATCTATCTATCTATCTATCTATCTATCTATCTATCTATCTATCTATCTATCTATCTATCTATCTATCACCTATTTGTATCATCTATGCCTATCTGTGTCTGTCTTTCTATGTCTATTTATCATCTATATCGGTCTATCAGTATCTATCTATCTATCTATCTATCTATATGTCATCTGTCTGTCTGTCTATCTATCATCTATTTGTATCATCTATCTATCATCTATGTCTTCCTATCTGTGTCTGTCTGTCTATGCCTATTTATCATCTATGTTTGTTTACCAGTATCTATCTATCTGTAAGACGCTAAGAAAAAGACAAAGGCATGTCTTGAGCAGAGGTTTGAAGCTGCAGGACACAGCTTGACAAACTCTGAGTTTATTGCTTCTTATGTACTTGTTACGTACACCAGCTTTACCATTAGATGCTGACAAAGGTTTCTTCATTGGAAAATGTCTTCATGTAAGCAACTATTTTCTAGAAACACATTACATGATCAAAGACCAGGTAAAGAACAAACAGGAGAAGGAACTTAAGCATATTACCGTATCTGTTTAGGTAGGTGAGGCGTTAAGTCAAAAGGGGATGACCTTCTGGCTGTTTCACTGGGACAAAGGGAATCAAAAGGTTATGAGGATTGTGGGGGGGAAAGCACGGCAGTTTGCTGCGCGTGCATTTCCCCCCACATCTATCTATCTATCTATCTATCTATCTATCTATCTATCTATCTATCTATCTATCTATCTATCTATCTATCTATCTATCTATCTATCTATCTATGGATTTGTCTTGAACCAGGAGGACACGCCATTCCATCCCAGAATAAAGCATCATGGCAAGGTGGCGACTGACATTTATTTATTAAGAAAATATATGTGGCTGCAACTGACTCACAGAGACTCCAGGAAGCTTACTGAAATAAAAGTGCAACACAAAAGCCAATGAATGTCCATCCCTCTCTGATAACAATCAAACCAACCACTTAATGGGCTCCAGATCACTTTGGAGTCCTCAGACCTGTTAGCAAAACCATGATTTCAGGGCCTTTTGCAAAAGAGTGTCAAAGTGGAGGCCAATCTTATTTCAGCAGGGATGATGTTCCACAGGGAGGGACCCATCATAGAGAAGGCCTGTCTTCTTGGAGCTTATTAATATGGCCATATTAATTGCCCAGAGAAGAATCAGCTGCAGTGACGTTCTTCCTTTCATCCTCAAAGTACGCCAGAAAACATAGTTTGCTCCAAAGATAGTTTGCCTTTCAGGTTGGCGTCAAAAGTAGACATGTTCTACTTTCTCCCATCAATTCTGAGACACTCACTGCCGAAGCCCAGTAGAGTTTTTCTTGCATTTTTCTTCCTCCCACCAAATTTTTGCTCAGTGGAATGAAAGAGGATTTGTTTCTCAAAATTTCATCAAAGAAGAAGAGCGTGTTGGAGAAAATTGCAAGGGTGGGGTGTGCTGTTCTTGCTCTTACTCTGACATGGTGTGCCCAAGGGGCAATATGGCTCTCCAGCATTTCCTTTAAATCCCATGAGGCTTTTCTATCATGGCACTTCAGTTTTGCCCTTGAGAAAGGGTGAAGTTCTTCTTTTTTGTGTGGGAAAACTTTTGCAAAAAAGGAAGAGGAATCCAGAAATACTACACATTTGCATTGACTGCATGTCTATAGCTTGTCTTCCTCTTGAGAGTCTATGTGGTACATTTGGGAAATCGATTTTTATTCCCCCATGTCACAATTTTGCAAGTGTTGGCCTTTGAGAGAGTGACTCATCTAAAGTCATCCATTGGAAATTTTATTTATTTATTTATTTTATTCGGATTTGTATGCCGCTCCTCTCTGAAGGCTCGGAGCGGCTCACAACATATATATAAACAATTCAATCTAAATCCGAACAAAAACATTAAAAATAAAACCCCACACATACTCATCAGTCACACCACAATCAACAATCATCCCCAGGCCTGCCGGCAGAGGTAGGTTTTTAAATTCTTTCGGAAGGCCTTGAATTGGGCTCGGAGACCAATAGGCAACCAATGCAGCATGCGGAGAGTTGATGAAATGTGGGCACAACGAGGAAGGCCCACAACTGCTCGCGCAGCTGCATTTTGCACTAATTGTAGTCTCCGAACACTCTTCAAGGGTAGCCCCATGTAGAGAACGTTGCAGTAGTCGATCCTCGAGGTGACAAGGGCATGTGTGACTGTGAGGAGAGACTCCTGATCCATGTAAGGACGCAACTGGTGCACCAGGTGAACCTGGGCAAATGCCCCCCTCGCCACTGCTGACAAATGATGATCCAATGTCAGCTGTGGATCGAGGAGGACTCCCAAGTTGCGAACCTTCTCTGAGGGGTTTATAGATTCACCCCCCAGGGTAATCGAAGGACGGATAGAAGTGTCCTTGGGAGGCATCACCCACAGCCACTCTGTCTTATCGGGGTTGAGCCTTAATCTGTTAACACCCATCCAAACCCTCACAGCCTCCAGACACCGGCACATCACCTCAACCGCTTCACTGATATGGCCAGGAGTGGAAATGTACAGCTGAGTATCATCAGCGTACTGATGGTATCTCACTCCGTGGCAGTGGATGATCTCACCCAGTGGCTTCATGTAAATGTTAAAAAGTAGGGGGGAGAGAACCGACCCCTGAGGCACCCCACATGGGAGTAGCCTAGAGGTGGACCTCTGCCCCCCCACAAACACCGACTGCGACCGACCAGTGAAATAGGAGAAGAACCACCGCAATACGGTGTCCCCCACTCCCAATCCCTCCAGCCGGTGCAGAAGGATACCATGGTCAATGGTATCAAACGCCGCTGAGAGGTCAAGAAGCACCAGGACAGAGGACTGGCCTCTATCCCGGGCCCGCCAGAGATCATCCATCAGAGTGACCAAAGCAGTTTCGATGCTGTAGCCGGGCCTGAACCCCGACTGCAGAGGGCCCAGATAATCGGATTCCTCCAGAGACTGCTGGAGCTGATGCGCCACCACCTTCTCGACAACCTTCCCCACAAAGGGAAGGTTGGAGACCGGACAATAGTTGGTCAAAATTACTGGATCCAGGGAAGGCTTCTTGAGGAGGGGGCGCACAAGTGCCTCCTTTAAGGGAGCCGGAAAGGACCCCTCCCTCAAAGAAGCGTTGACAATCTCCTGGATCCAGGTACGTGTCACCACCCTACTGGCCGAAACCAGCCAGGAGCGACACAGGTCCAACAAACAGGTGGCAGAACATACAGATCCAATGGCCCTGTCCACTTCCTCAGGCGTAACAGCCTCAAACTCACCCCAGATGACCGGACAAGAACATGCCCTTGTCCCCTTGACTGAATCATTATCAGTCGACTCTGCTACATAATTGGAGTCTAGGTCAGCCCGGATCTGAGCCACTTTGTCTGCGAAACAGTTATTAAAGTCCTCGGCACTACCCTCCAAGGAAGGCCCCGGACCCCTTGGGTTAATGAGGGATCGGGTCACCCTAAACAGGGTGGCCGGACGAGATTCCGCAGACGCGATCAAAGCAGAAAGATACAAAGATCTTGCCGCCTTAATCGCCTTCAGATAGGCTTTAATAAATGAGCTCAATCTGGTTCGGTCAGATCCAGACTTACTTTGTCTCCATCGCTTCTCTAGACGTCTCTTATGGCGCTTCATCCCCCTGAGCTCCTCAGTAAACCAAGGAGACCTCCTGGGGCCAGCACCACGGAGAGGTCGCAAAGGCGCAATCCGGTCAATAGCCCCCTTCGCGGCCGTATTCCATGCCGCTACCAGGGACTCCGCCGGACTGTGAATGAGGGAGCTCGGTAATTCGGAAGTGTGTGTGTTTGTGAAGTAATTTCTGATATTGCACATAATCTTTGACTTACAACCATTCATTTAACAACTGTCTGAGTTACAACAGCGCTGAAAAAAGTGACTTACGACTGGTCCTCACGTTTATGACTGTTTCAGGATTCCCATGGTCACGTGATCAAAATTCAGGCACTTGGCAACCGACAAGCATTTATGATGCTTGCAGGGTCCCGGGGTTGTGTGAGCACCATTTGTGACCTTCCCAGCCAACCTTTGACCAGCAAAGTCAGTGGGTGAAGCTGGATTTACTTAACAACCTAATGCAGGGGTAGGCAACCTTGGCTCTTTTATGACTTGTGGACTTCAACTCCCAGAATTCCTGAGCCAGCTTGGCTCAGCATGGAAACCTCTCCCTTTCCCCTCAGCATGGCTGGCTCAGGAATTCTGGGAGTTGAAGTCCACGAGTCATAAAAGAGCCAACGTTGCCTACCCCTGACCTAATGATTCATTCAGCTGTGGCAATAAAAAAGGTCGCAAATTTAGGTGCCACTCACTCAACAACTGCCTTGCTTAGCAACAGAGATTCTGATCCATATTGTGGTCCTAAGTCAGCGGTTCTCAACCTATGGGTCGCGACCCCATTTGGAGTCGAACGACCATTTCGCGGGGGTCGCCGGACACCACGGTCCGCCATTTTTTTTGCCCGTCGCGCGCGCGCATGCACGGTTCGGCCCGTCGCGCACGCATGCGCAGATTGGCCCGTCGCGTGTGCATGCGCGGTTCGGGCCGTCACGTGCGTGCCGCGCTTGTACGGATTGGCCCGTCGCGCGTGCATGTGCGGATCGGCCCGTCGCACCATGCGTGCACGCCGCGGGTCGGGGTCGCGCCGCACATGGGCGGCGCAAGTGGGGTCTCAACCTGAAAAAGGTTGAGAACCGCTGTCCTAAGTGGAGGACTACCCATATTACCTGGCAGTTATCAGTTGCCCGGAGAATTACATGATTAAAATCGGGTTAGAAGCCTACAAAACACATACAATAAAAATGGTATTCCAAGAAGCCCCTCCTTTTTTCTTTTTTCTTTTTTTTTCCTTTTTTGCACGTAACCTACCTGCCAGTGTAGAAAAAGGAATCCTAGAAAACTGGGTTTTGTTGGAAGTTGAATTGTACACAAGGTAACAGCTCTCTCCAGAGTTGTAAATAGGAAAATAAACAAGATTAAATGTTCTGGTTTATTAATATGTCAACTGCACATCACAGGGACACAATTGTCTGATATGTCATTTCCATTCGAGAGAGTGGAAATCAAGGTCTGGGAAGTTTGCAGATGAAGTCTTAAAGGAGGAATGGGATGAAATGTCTGTGGATTGCAACTTCTAAATCCTATTTCACAATCCAATCTAATTATGTTTGAGACATGGTTTTTTTTCCACTCGTTCGGAAGGAAGGAACCAATTCAGCATCATTTATGAATTTGCTGAACATCAGACCTGCAAAGACCCCAACTCTTTTCAAAGCAAACTCCTGTTCTCTCCCATTTGCTGCGGCAGCTAAGTATCTTCTGGAGCATCCAGAAAGCTTTGAACAAGTAGATGGAGAATATCTTAAAAGGCCAGAAACTGACTGAACCCTCAGAATCCTTGATTGTGCGATTTGATTTAGCACTCTGTAAAGCAGGAGGTGACGAGTTCCATCTGAAGGTCCAACTTGACCAGCCAAAACGTTGTGTTCTTTGACTAGGGAACTTTGAAAGGAAATGCTTGCTATTTAAGATCTGTTACCTTGACTAACGGGTGGGAAAAACACGATGTGGGACACAAACAGACCCTAGGAGTGTGTGTTGGAATGGGAAGAGGGGATTGAAAACGCCTTGAAAGACAGCGTTTAAGGGGTGACTTGATCGAAGTGTATAAAATCATGCATGGGATAGAAAAGATGGATAGAGAAAAATTCTTTTCTCTATCACACAATACTAGGACCAGGGGGCACTCCCTAAAGCTCATAGCTAAGAAACTGAGGACAAATAAAGGGAAATATTTCTTCACCCAGAGGGTCGTTGGTTTATGGAATTCACTTCCAGAAGGGGTCGTGACAGCTGTCAGCCTTGATAGCTTCAAGGCAGGGTCAGACAGATTCATGGATGCCAAGTATATCGGTGGTTATTAAAACGGATGTCCATGTGCCGCCTCTATGTTGGTTGAGGCAGGCAAGATTCCCTTGAATACCATTTGTTGGGGGTCAAGGGAAAGGGAGGGTTTTGCCTTCTCTTTCTGCTCAAGATCCCCATGTACAATTGGTGGGCCACTGTGTGACATAGAATGCTGGACTCGATGGGCTTTGGCCTGATTCAGCATGGCTCTTCTTATGTTCTTATGTTCTTATTCAAAATAGAGGAAGGGGCTGGGCACTACTTGGAGGGACATGATCCACAGAGGGATTCAATCAAGATCACAAGAGGTTACTAATACCACTCTATAAAATCTTAGTAAGACCACACTTAGAATATGCAACCAGTTTTGGTCGCCACACTATAAAAAAGATGTTGAGAATCTAGAAAAACTGCAGAGAAGAGCAACAAAGATGATTAGGGGACTGGAGGCTAAAATATATGAAGAACGATTACAGGAACTAGGCATGGCTATTCTAGTGAAGAGAAGGACCAGGGGAGACAACAGAGAGGAGGGGGACAACCTATTTTCCAAAGCACCTGAAGACCAGACAAGCATTAACAGACTGAATCTCTCCATCTAGAAATAAGGAGAAATTTTCTGACAGTGAGAACAATCAACCAATGGAACAGAAGTTGCCTTCAGAAGTTGTGGGAGCTTCATCACTGGAAGCTTTCAAGAAGAGACTGGGCAGCCACTTGTCAGAAATGGTGTAGTGTCTTCTGCTTGGGCTGGACTAGATGGCCTACAAGGCCCCTTCCAACCCTGTTATTCTATTATTCTATTCTATTCACTTTTCCCCCCTACAAAGATCCAACATCCTGTGTGGGGTTTTTTGGAAGCCAATTCAGTCCAGGAAAAATTCTGTCCTAAAAGAATGATAAGACTTTTCATCAGGACAAGCTTGTTAGGGGCTGCCTTATGCATTGACAGCACAAAATGGATAACTTTAAGCTTTTACTGAAATCACAAGGGATGATTTTCTAGGTACAGTGTTTCTCAACCTTGACACTTTTAAGGCATGCGGACCTCAACTCCCAGAATTCCACAGCTAGCATTGCTGGCTGTGGAATTCTGGGAGTTGAAGTCCGCATGCCTTAAAATTGTCAAGGTTGAGAAACACTCAGCAAATGTTAGGCCAGTTCTCTTAACATTCCAGATACAGGACATGGATATGGGATTTAATTTAGTAGGGAGATAGAAAAGAGCAATTAATCAATGTCCCAGAGGAGTGGGTTCCCTGGATGTTTGCCAGTCAAATTGGAATTTTGATAGAAAAAGCTTTAATCTGGACTCCTTCAGGAACGGAGAAGTTGAAATCCAGATTTAACACACACTCCCAGCTATGTAATTCCATTAACAATCAATGAAGTTTTAATGTGTGCAGCAAGTTCTTAGTTGCATACGAATATATGTGTGTGTCTATACACATACAGTCAGCCATAAATGCATACAATCCACAACGATTTTATTTTAGAACAAAATAAGATTGGCAAATGGGCACTTAAAATGCCTTTGCATCAAGCCCCCCCCCGCTGAGGTGAGGTCATAGATCTATGTCGTCATAAATTACTGACGTCACCGTAGTGGCAAGAATGGAGGCAAAGTTGCTTTGGCAACCCAGTCATACACTCCTCTACTTCTGCTGAAGCAGAAGTTGTTTCCACTCTGGGATTGGTTATTATGAGCTGTCCCTCAAAGCCACTGGCGAATCGCCTCTCCACAATCGGAAAACGGAGTTAAGATTACACTCCAGGGGCGGGACTATTCCTTAGTCCTTTGTGAGCCTTGTGATAGAATGGATAGATTCCTATTGTGAATCGGCAAAAGGCGGGGATATAGTCCATCTAACCAATTGAGATGAAAAAGAGGCGGGCGTAAACGACCTAATTTCCCAAATCCCTTTGTGGGTGGCCTAGTTCTGTCCAATGAAGAACAAGAAACTCAATGACAGATCGACAGCTATGCTAAATTGGAAAATCGGAAAGAGGGAACTCGTCTGAAAGAATCCAATCACCTGCTCGTACACGACAGAGTGACAACCCGAGGAACCAATGGCAACCCACCCGCCCCTGCAAGGCGACAGTGAGAACCCCGCGCAGTCTTCAGAAGAGAAGCCGGGAGCTAAGATGGCGGCCGCCGACGGAGATGATTCCCTTTATCCTATCGCTGTGTTGATCGATGAGCTGCGGAACGAGGACGTTCAGGTACGGCCCGATTCGGCGGGCGTTCAGCTGTTGCCGAGGGAAAAACAGCCAACGGGGGAGAACATATCCAGGCCCGAGAACCCAGTGCCCGGCACAATGACCAATCGGGGCGGTCTTTTATCTGAGAAACCCGGATGGGAGCACTCTGAAGCCGAGCCGGATTGGTCGCGAGAGGTTTCATTGGCGAACACCAAAAGGAAGGGGGTGGCTAATGAGAGAGGCCCTGTTATCTGCTTCCCCCTCCTGTGGCAATGCAAGCAGCCGCGCGATTGGTTGGGCCACCCGTTTCTCTGATGGGGGGGCCGGGATGGGGGTTGGGGGGGGGAGAAGGCTGGTCGTCTTTTATAAAGCATACTTGTGGAAGAGAGCGGAGGGTTCTGATTGGCTCGTGCCAAGCTTCCTAGCCAATCGGTGAAGTGCCTGGGGCAGCCGCTGGGATGGTTATCTGATTCTGGCCTTCGCTTGCTGGGCATGTATTAGGCCGCCGCACCGGTTCCCTCTCCATGAAAGGCGGCAAGGGAGGGGCTGTCAATAAAGGGGGCCCTGATGGAGGTAGCCCTTGATGGCTGAGGAAGGGGCGGAGTCTTCCCCTCGCCCCGCCCCTCTGGCTTCCGGATGGATGCCCTCCAGATGTGTGGCCCACAATCCTGAGCTTTCTGGGGCGCCTGTTGGAGAAAAGGCCGTTACAGCCATTGCTGATGGGCGAGGAGGCTTCGAAGTATTTCTACTAGAGCAGGGGTAGGCAGCCTTGGCGCTTTTTATGACTGGTGGACTTCAACTCCCAGAATTCCTGAGCCAGCCATGTTGAGGGGAAAGGGAGAGGTTTCCATGCTGAGCCATGCTGGTTCAGGAATTCTGGGAGTTGAAGTCCACCAGTCATAAAAGAGCCAAGGTTGAGAAATACAGGCCTAGGCCAGGGGTAGGCAACCTTGGCTCTTTTTATGACTCGTGGACTTCAACTCCCAGAATTCCTCAGCCAGCCATGCTGACTCAGGAATTCTGGGAGTTGAAGTCCACAAGTCATACAAGAGCCAAGGTTCCCTACCCCTGTCCTAGAGGACTACCAGATTCTATGACAACTTTGTCCCCTCCGCCCGGTAAACTTGCAAGATTCATTTTTCTCGCCCGTGTGTCCAGGTAGTTCTCGACTTATGACTGCAGTTTTGAGCCCAAAACTTCTGTTGCTAAGTAAGAAGATTGGTTAATTGTGTTTTTCCCTATTTGACAACCTGTCTCTCCCCCCCCCATGCTAAGGGAATCGCCACAGTTGTTAAATTCGTAACATGGTCGCTAAGCGAGTCTGGCTTCCCCATTGAATTTGCTTGCCAGAAAGTCACAAAAGGTGATCACCTGACCTCAAGATACTGCAACCATCATGAATATGAGTCAGTTGCCAAGGGTCTGAATTTTGATCACCATGCTGCAATGGTCATAAGAGTGAAAAATAGTCAGAAGTCCCTTTTTTCAGTGCTTTGAACATCACTAAGTGAATTGTTGTAAGTCAAGGACTACCTGTTTGGACTACATCCAAACTAGACTGTTGTTTCTGTGGGTCAGATATGTGTGTGTATGTGGGTTTATGCATAATTATGTTTTTGACATGTTTATGCAGTGTATATTGGAGATGGTTACTCTTTGAGAGCCGTATGCAAAAAAATCTCATTAATGTATATTTAAAGTGACAGTAAAGTTACTATTCTATTGTTCTATTTTAAAGCCACAATTGTTTCTGCTGTAGATAACACAAGAGGAAAAAAAAACTAGGTCTGTCTTGTTGCAGGAGTACTTTTAAGGCTGAGACTCTGTCTGTTGGGCATCCAGCCAGCAGAATCAACCACCTTATGTGTTGTAAAATGGTTCAGGTCTGTCTATTGGGTCAGTGTCTCTTAAGCTTGGTGACCATAAGATACAAGGGCTTCAACTGCTGGCTGAGGAAACTGAGGAATTGAAGTTCATGCATCCTATAGTAACTTGCCACATTTGAGAAATACTGCCTTGCAATAAAGTAAGAGCAAACAGGGATCCTGGTGATCAAATTGATTCTTCAGAGGGATGCAGTCCTATCTGGAAGCTTCTAACTCATTTTTACTTTGAGCAAATGGACCTGCTAGGCAGTGTCCTTTCAGACCCTTGAAACTGAACTAATTCAGCAGAATGGGATACAACTGTAAGCCTCTAAACTTTCAACAAGGCATCTCCAATTGAATAACCTACCAGTGGTTGGGGTGGAAAAACACTATTGTTTGAAAATAGTGCCCCCACTACCATCATTTTTTTTTTTTAGTTTACACTTATACACATGCTTCACTTGAAAAGGAACAGTGCCTGTTGTAGATGAAAGGAAGCAATACACCAGGATAGGAGTAAATTGTCATCTAAAGAAGCAATCTGTATTTTTTACAATATATATGTATCTGTGCTTGATGTATCACAGGTAAATGGAGAATAAGAGCATTATTATGTATTACACATCAGATATAAACAGCAGCTCCATAGCTTTTGTGTGAGGGAAAAGAAGGGGGGGAGGTGAAGTTGTATTCATTACATCCTATCATTATTATCTTAGTAGTATATAACCCTGGATAATCAGGATCATTCAGTTGGAGATCTTGACAGTTCATGCAGTCATAATTTGTAGAAAGATTTTTAAAAATCAGCATGCACTACTAGACAATCTAGATAGGGAGCTAGCACCTATTTATAGAATTGGAACAAAACAAAAAATGTGGTTTATATTAGCCATACATACTGTTTTTATCTATATCTATATATATCAATGATTATATATGTTGATGTGCAGACAGATTTGTACGTTTGAATAAATATATGCAAAGAGGCATCTGCTACCATGTGGGTGGGTTATGAAGATGTGTACAAAAATGGAGTGCTTTATTAGTGCCATAATAGTTTCAGTTATATATAAAGTCAGTATTCAGCATTCAGGTAAAACTGGCGTATTTCCCCTCAGGGTTCATCTGTGTGAATCTGTTCCTTGCATTTCTTCCCCCCCCCCCATATGCAGCTTCGTCTGAATAGCATCAAGAAACTCTCTACCATTGCACTGGCCCTGGGTGTTGAGAGGACGCGCAGCGAGCTCTTACCTTTCCTCACAGGTAAATGGAAATACTTGGCAAGGTAGGAAATACAATGTGTCACCTCGAGGATCGACTACTGCAACGCTCTCTACATGGGGCTACTCTTGAAGAGTGTTCGGAGACTACAATTAGTGCAAAATGCAGCTACGCGAGCAGTTGTGGGCCTTCCTCGCTGTGCCCACATTTCATCAACTCTCCGCATGCTGCATTGGTTGCCTATTGGTCTCCGAGCCCAATTCAAGGTGTTGGTCATTACCTATAAAGCCCTTCATGGCATGGGACCAGGATACTTACGGGACCGCCTTCTGCCACATACTTCTCTACGACCGGTAAGAGCACACAGGGTCAGCCTCCTCCGGGTCCCGTCAACGAAACAATGTCGTCTGGCGGGCCCTAGGGGGAGGGCCTTCTCTGTTGTGGCGCCCGCCCTCTGGAACCAACTGCCTCCTGAAGTCCGCGTTTCTCCAACTCTCCCGGCCTTCCGGAAAAACCTAAAGACTCATCTTTGCCGGCAAGCCTGGGGATGATTGTGGTTGATTGTTGTATTGAATGTGTGTTTATTGGTTTTTAGATATTCTGTTTGGGTTTTTTATATTGTAATTTTTTTGTTATGTATATGTTGTTAGCCGCTCCGAGTCCCCGGAGAGGAGCGGCATACAAACCCAAATAAAATAAATAAATAAATAAACAAAACCCAAATAAATGTGGAACTAGGCTAGAGACAGTTTGGGCACATTTCTGTTCCAGTCGTTCATTTTGGAGGATTGCCCTGTGCCTGCCCTGTGAGCATGAAGATCCTGCAGAATACTGTGACATCCTTTACCCCAGACATGTCAAACTCACAATGTCATGTGATGTCACACAACGTATCGGGACGGTTTTGCCATTGCCGGCAGTGGGGTGGGCGCAGCTTCCAGATGGCCAGGGGTCTTCAGACTTGGGCCTTTTATGACTTGCGGACTTCAACTCCCAGAATTCCTCAGCCAGCATGGCTGGCTGAGGAATTCTGGGAGTTGAAGTCCGCAAGTCATAAAATGGCCAAGTTTGAAGACCCCCTGTCGCAGGCATTTAAAGTCAGTCCTATTTATGACCATTTAAAAAATAAATATCAGTCCAGCTATTCAGAGACTCAGTTTGACTGCCTCTCAGTTCTCCCTATACATATGGAAGAATAATAAAAAAATAAATTGTTCATGAATTGGCGCTTTCTCGTTTTTTGTTCTAAGAATATACAGGCTTTGTCTTACTTTTTGTTGGTTTCTCATTTTTTTTTTTTTACTTCTTGCAGATACTATTTATGATGAGGATGAGGTCTTACTTGCTCTGGCCGAACAGCTGGGAACTTTTACAGCGTTGGTCGGGGGGCCTGAATATGTCCACTGCTTGCTGGTAAGTTATAGGCCACTTTCTGTGAAGGACTCGGGAAGAGTGACTAACACAGAAGGAAAATGGAAGAACCACTTCTGTTCTTTCCAAAAGATGAAATTAGGGTTTCGCGTGTTGTTAAATGCCCAGATGATCAAGCTGCTGAGAAGTTAGCCTGGGTGGCTAGGATCCTAGATGGTTTGGTGAATTAGTAAAGAAAAGGTTAATCCCCTTTCAAATTAATAAATGTGTTAAAATGATATTTGGTGATTATCGTTTGACTCCACATCATAGGTGGATTTAACGATAACAGTATATGGGGATTTCCCCCCCCCCAAAAAAAGTTAGAATTGTACCCAGATAGAACAGTATGACTGGAATGTAACTTTTCTCATTTGAACGCACAAATCCCAATTTTCTGTCACATTCCTTGCTCCCTGTGTAAGCTTTCTCATCACCTCCTCTTGGAAAAAGAGCGGCATGACTTGAATTCCTATGACAAACTCAAACAAACAAGCCAATCATTAAAATATTGGCGAGCTCTTTGGTTTTTTCCTTCCTGGTGGTTTGTGGAAAATGCATACGTAATGCGCCATTTCCTCCTCTTCCTCCTTTCTCCAGCCCCCGCTCGAAAGCCTTGCTACAGTGGAAGAGACGGTGGTGCGGGACAAGGCCGTGGAGTCCTTGAGAGCGACCTCCAGTGAACATTCTCCAGCTGACCTCGAGGCTCACTTCGTGCCCCTGGTGAAGCGCCTGGCAGGAGGCGACTGGTTCACCTCTCGCACCTCTGCTTGCGGCCTCTTCAGCGTCTGTTATCCCCGAGTTTCCAGCTCAGTTAAAGCTGACCTCCGCCAGTAAGTCAAATGCCTTTGCAGTCCAAACTGAGACCCCGCAGTTTTGTACTCAACTGTAATTTATTTATTTATTTATTTATTTATTTATTTATTCGATTTCTATGCCGCCCTATTCCGGAGAACTCATAATATATAATACTCGTAATATATAAGAAAGAAATACTTACTGATAGAAGAGGGGTTGCTCGGACAGTACCTCTGTACTACATCTGGAGGGGGTTGTGAGGGAGGAGTGAAAGAGGGGGAGGAAGTAGGATGGTTGGAGGAGAGGAGAGTGGAGAGGGAAGCAGAGAGGTGTGAGGAGGAGGGAAGTAGGAGATAGGGAGGAAGAAAGAGGGGGATGTGGTAAGGGGGGTGCCGCCGAGCAACACCCATAGTTATTTAAAGTATTGTATATATGCATCTAAAAGAATGTATTTTTGTTTAGTGTGGGAGAAAGTTGAAAAAGAATGTATTAAGTTGAGTTGTATTTAATTTGGATTTTTCGTTGTTTAAAATTATAAAATTAATAAAATATTTAAAAAAAAAAACCCCGAGACCCCGCCATAAAATTCCAAATAACCAAAAGAGGAGAGATTCTTTCCCCTCATTCCAGTATGTTGTCCCTAATAAGTTGCTGCCTTTTTTTTTTCTTTTTTTTTTTTTGGCAGATATTTCCGAAATTTGTGTTCGGACGATACGCCAATGGTGAGGCGAGCCGCAGCCTCCAAACTGGGCGAATTTGCCAAGGTCTTGGAACTGGAATATGTCAAAAGCGAGATCATCCCCATGTTTTCGAACCTGGCGTCTGACGAGCAGGTCTGTGTATGGCATCGTGTTAGCTTTTTTGGGGGGGTGGAGAAGGGAGCGAGCTGAATCCGAGGGGTGGGCTGTCTACCCCTTGTGCTTTTTGTAAGGAAGATCTTTATGTTGACACACAGGACTCTGTGCGCTTGTTGGCTGTGGAGGCCTGCGTTAATATTGCTCAGCTGCTGCTTCAGGAGGACTTGGAGTCCTTGGTGATGCCGACGTTACGACAAGCCGCCGAGGACAAATCTTGGCGAGTCCGTTACATGGTGGCTGAGAAATTCACAGAGGTTTGTACAAATACTTGTGTATTTTGAAGTTTATGTTCTCTTTATTTTTGAAAGTTAAATTACAGTAAACGTTTAAAATGTACCAGCGCTTTTGTTCCTCGTGGGTAGAATTCTTTCTGGCAGGGAGGAAAGTTTTCCTGTTTTGGAGTGTTCGCATGGTCAGTTTGGGGACTGTTTTTTGTTTGTTTGTTTTTTCCTCCTATAGCTCCAGAAAGCTGTTGGTCCAGAAATCACCAAAACCGACTTGGTCCCAGCCTTCCAGAATCTCATGAAAGACTGTGAAGCTGAAGTGCGAGCTGCAGCCTCCAGCAAAGTCAAAGGTTATTTTTAGTCAATATGTCTTGATATTTCTATAGAATTTCCCTGTACAGGTAGCCCCCTCAAGTTACAGCCATTCGTTTACAATTGTTCAAAGTTACAGCAGCATTCAAAAAAAAAATGACTTGCCACTGTTGCAGCATCAGCATCGTTATGTGATCAGAATACATGCAACCAGCGTGTATTTACAATAGCTGCAGTGTCCCAGTGAGCCAGTGAACACCTTTTGCAACCCTCCTAGCTGGCTTTTTACAAGCAAAGTCAGTGGGGGAAGCTGGATTCGCTTAAGAACCTTATATGGCAATGGGCCAGGATACTTGCGGGACCGTCTCCTGCCTCATGAATCCCAGCGACCGGTTAGGGCACATAGGGTTGGCCTCCTACGGGTCCTGTCTGTTAAACAATGCCGTCTGGCGGGACCTAGGGCAAGGGCCTTCTCCGTTGCTGCCCCAGCCCTCTGGAACCAGCTTCCCTCAGAGGTTCGTACTGCTTCCTCCCTCCTAGCTTTCCGTAAATTGCTGAAGACACATCTATGCCAACAGGCTTGGGGCATATGAGCTGTGCTCTGCCCCTGGGCCCTAGGAAGGTCCCTCCATTAGTGATCGTGAGTTGATTGTGTTTGTATGAATGTAACTAATTTTTAAATTTGTATTGTATTTTTATTGTATTTGTTGTAAGCCGCCCTGGGTCTTAGGAGAAGGGCGGCATATAAATTTGATTATAAATAAATAAATAAATTATATTCGCTTATCCACAGTGATTCACTTAACCACGGCAAAAAGGGCATAACACTGAGCACGAGTCACTTAACAACTGCCTTGTATAGCAGTGGGAATTCTGGTCCCAGTTTGGCTTGTAAATCAAGGACACCTGTGTAAAGGCTTTCTGAAAGGGATGGACTCTGGGCAAGAAAAGAATTTGATTCATTGAATACATCTAGTTGTGTAATTGTTTTAAGCGCTTAATATGTAGACCTAAGACAATTGTCTAGATCCAGCTGTAGGAAGACGTTAAGATTTCAGAACTGAGGCCAGGACTGTTTTTGCCTACAGTTTCAAGGATTAGTATATAGCAGTGATGGCGAACATTTTAGAGACCGAGTGCCCCAAAACCGCCCTCCACCCCCATCCCTGCTCCACCCTGCCTGCTGGGCCACCCACCACCTTCACGGCCCGCCACAGATCATCCAGGCAGTCCAGCAGCACCATGGCGGCAACGCCCTCCGCCCATGCCCTGCAGCAATGTCTGCGCGCGACGGGGCGCAAGGGCGGAGTCAGCCCACTGCCTGGCTACCATGTTCTTGACTGCACTGATTTGCGTGGGCCGTGCCTGGGGGCGACTATCCGGGGGGGGCTGCTGGCAAGGGGGCCGTGAGAGGCGGGGCTGGGGCAACGGTGCGTGTGCCCACAGAGAGGGCTCCGAGTGCCACCTCTGGCACGTTGCCATAGGTTCGCCACCACTGGTATATAGTACCGGTATGTCTTATGTTGGGCTGGAGAAGTTTAAGTATTTAGTTGATAATTAGAAGGAAAAAAAATATTACCTGGGTGAAATCTGGACTGAAAATTCTTGTTTCTCCATCTTTCCCAAGAATTCTGTGAAAATTTGTCTCCTGATTGTCGTGAAAATATCATCATGACTCAGATTTTGCCCTGTATCAAGGTACGTACCAGAAAACTTATCTTCTCTGGTAACTTTTGAGTGGTTCTTAAAAGCATCAGTTCACAGTTTTCACTGGCCCAATCGGAAGCATGCTTGCAGGAAGGCTGAAGAAGGCATTGGGGGAGTTGTCCTTAACGAGGACCCTACTGCCTCTAAAACATTGATGTTTGCAGTGTGACCAAATTGTAAAGGGAATCTGGTTGACTTCCTCTGTGAGTGTGTATTCTAGATATGTGTCTGTGAGTGTCTGATTGTAGAGGTTTATAGATTGTAGGTATAAATCAGTGGTTCTCAACCTTTTTCAGGTTGAGATCCCACTTGCGCCGCCCATGCGCGCCGCGACAAAAAAAATAAATTAAAAAAATCAAAAACAAAATGGCGGACCGCAATGGCCCAATCCGCGCATGCGCGGCGCGCGCGCGAGGAAAAAAATTTTTAAAAATCCAAAAAAACAAAATGGCGGGCTGTGACGGGCTGATCCGCGCATGTGCGGCGCGCCGAAAAAAAAATTAAAAAAAATCAAAAACAAAAAAACAAAATGGCGGACCGCGACGGCCCGATCCGCGCATGCACACGCATACACGATAAAAATAATAAAAAAATAAAAAACAAAATGGCGGACCGCGACGGCCCGATCCGCGCATGCACGGCGCGCGTGCGATGGCCTGATTCACGCATGCGCGGCGCGCGCGCCGAAAAAAAAAATAAACAAAAATAAATAAACAAAATGGCGGGCCACGGTGTCCGGCGACCCCCGCGAAACGGTCGTTCGACCCCAAATGGGGTCGCGACCCATAGGTTGAGAACCACTGGTATAAATACATTGACATTGAGATATACTCCAATGTTCCAGTTGTTTATTACATTCAACCAATAAGATGGCAGCAATGGTGTGTATAAAGGCAGTCAGATCGGAGGCGTGGCATAAATAGTTTGTGATGCCTTAAAAATATGCCATTTTATTATTTAGGAACTAGTATCGGATGCCAATCAACACGTGAAATCAGCTTTGGCATCCGTGATCATGGGATTGTCTCCTATTCTGGGCAAGGACAACACAATAGAGCATCTTTTGCCTCTCTTCCTGGCTCAGCTCAAAGACGAGGTGAGTGTTCTTTCCCTACCCCTATTTTTGAGGTCACTTAAGGGTCTTTGTGGTTTATTTTGAGCTAAAGAGTAGTGTTGCCTACTCAGATGGCTTCACTGCACTGAGATAATTGAGTAAGAATAATGAAAGAAAACCTATTGGTTAGTGTTGTGTATCTCAACTTTGGCAACTTAAAGATGCGTGGACTTCAACCCCCCCACCCAGAATTCGGCGAGTTGAAATCCACACATTTGGAAAATTGCCCCAGTTGAGAAACACTGGGTTAGTGTTAAGGCATGTATATACACCTCTAATTAAATGATCTTAGGCAATCTATAGACGACATTTCCGGCTTCTAGGATGAATAGCTTTCTGAATAGCATCAACTGCATTTGTTATACAGGAATTTTTTTTTTCCAAAACCTTACAACTAGTTACATTAATACCGGCATCTTTTAGCTATTCAGAAAGTTGAAAATTTTTAACTTTTGTTCCTTTTTCCATCTTCCCTATGTTCTTAGGAACCTCCCCTTAAACTAGCACAACCAGAAGTGTTTTAGAAGTGACCGTTGTGGCAGTGGGTCTTCTCCGTTCTCATCCGTCTGTCTCTTTTCTGCAGTGCCCTGAGGTCCGACTCAACATCATCTCCAACCTGGACTGTGTGAATGAAGTGATTGGCATCCGGCAGTTGTCCCAGTCTCTGCTGCCAGCAATTGTGGAGTTAGCGGAGGATGCCAAGTGGCGTGTGCGGTTAGCTATTATTGAGTATATGCCCCTGTTAGCTGGACAGCTGGTGAGTGGGGATTATTTTTTTTTTTTACCATTTGAAAATAACTGTAAACATTTCAGTTTTTTACTCAGCAACCTGGACATTATTAAATCAGTTAAAATGTGAATAGCCACAGGTGCTTGCAGGGTTCCTGCTTTTCTGTAATTAATTCTGCTAGGGCTGTTTTGTCAACATCTCCAAATTTGATGATCACCTATTGGGTTGCCCTGAAGGGTCTGCTAATTGAACCAAGTCTGTTTCTCCAGATTTCTTGCTTTTGTTCTGTTGGTTTGGTGGTGTTGTTGTTTTTTTGTTGGTTTAAGGACGAGGATTTTATAACTTTTATTTGTAACCTCGTCATTTGCAATTCACTTTGGTGTTCACTTTTAATGCTGATTCATTTGCTGTCACTTTTAATGTTCCCTGTCTTCAGGGTGTGGAATTCTTTGATGAGAAGCTAAACTCCCTTTGCATGGCCTGGCTAGTGGATCATGGTAAGACTCAGATCCTGATGATTGATAGTGGCTCGTTTCTCCTTTACCAGTCATCTCCTGTAACGTTGGTTCACAATTGTGCACTTCACTTCTAAGTTGCCTGGTACATGCCAAGGAAGGTACAGTTCCAAATCTGAAGGCGTCTGCATTTCTACAAGTAGTTTGTCACTTACAACCAGTTGCTTAACAGCACCCAAAAGGTGCTTACAACCTGATTCCAAAGTTCTGATGGCTGCCATGCCCCTCCCCCCCCCCAGTTATTTATTTATTTATTATTTATTAATTCGACTTGTATGCCGCTCCTCTCCGGAGACTCGGAGCGGCTTACAACATATACAAAACATCAAAGAATCTAAGTCGAATCAAAATATTAAAAATAGACACCCAACACACGTACAACTTTCGAACAACAACCCACAATCATCCCCAGGCCTGCCGGCAAAGGTAAGTTTTCAGGTTCTTTCGGAAGGCCGGGAGAGTGGGAGAAGCGCGGACTTCAAGGTGCCCATGGTCAAATAAACACAATTTGCAGTGTCTTTGCCAAAAAACTGGCATTTTCTTCCGATATTTGCCAAAAAAAAACCCCAACAAGCAATAGATTTGCTTAACAACTGCTGCAAAAAAAAAAAAAGTCCTAAAATCAGGTTGGTCATGTGATGGGCCATTGGCAGGTTTCCATTATGGTTATAAATCGACTATTGAAATCACCAGAATCTGACTTTTCGAAGTGGCAATTAATTCTGTGTTTAACTCTAGAAGCATTACTAGCTTCAGGGCATCTTTAGTTTTAGCTATTATGCCAGCTGCAGCTTCATATGGACCGGAAGCACTTCCTCAGATCTCCATTCTCTGGATGGAGAATATAATCCAGTCAGGCTTATATGGTAAACTCTGGAGTTATTGAGTAGGATATTTGAAGAGTTAGCACTTTTTATATATTCCATACTGAATGTGAGAACATCGGAGAAAAAGCTTTCAGTGGCTCCCAGTAAGTGCAAGGCAAGGAATAACTTTTAGTACAAAGTTCTTTTTTGTACTGAATCCTTGGAATAATATCTTCAGTGAAGATTGGTTTCTCATTTTTTGTCACTGGTTTTTCATATATCTAAACGCCCTAGATCCATGGCGGCGAACCTATGGCACGCGTGCCACAGGTGGCACGCAGATCCCTCTCTTTGGGCACACACGCCATTGCCCCAGTCCTAGGCCTTCAGCTGGGTTTTATAAAACCTTTTCGCTTTAGGCCTCTGCCACCGTGTGCAAAAAAAAAAAAAAGAGGTTTAATCAATCAATCAATTTCAACTTCTCGCGGGAAAAAAAAAAGATCTCGCAAAGTTGGAATTGATTGATTGAACTTTTTAGTCCCACCCAGTCTGCTGTTACCAACGCAGCCACGCCCACCTAGCACACGATGATACATAAGTGGGTTTTGGGTCGCAGTTTGGGCACTCGGTCTCTAAAAGATTCACCATCACTGCCCTAGATATTTAGTTTGTGTATCTCTTTCATAGTTGATAACTTAAACCACTTAGATAACTTTTTTCATGGGTATCAAGTGGAGGTTACTAATCAGCTTTTTAAAAATGGTGAATGTCTCATAGGAATAGAAGCACACTTTCCTTCATCTCAGCTACTAAAGATATATTTGATTGATTGATTTTTATTCCACCTTTATCAGGCAGTGAACGTACCTAATGCATGTTCCTTCTCCTATTTTCTCCACAACAACAACCTTGTGAGGTGTGTTGGGCTGAGTGAGGGTGACTGGCCCAAAGTCAGCCAGCCAGCTTTCTTGCCTAAGGTGGGACTAGAACTCACCGTCTCCTGCTTTCCAGCCTGGCGCCTTAAACCACTAGATCAGCGGTTCTCAACCTATGGGTCGTGACCCCATATGGGGTCGAATGACCGTTTCGTGGGGGTCGCCGGACACCGCGGTCCGCCATTTTTTGTTTGTTTTTTTCATCGCATGCGCGCTCCGCATGCGCGGTCCGGGCCGTCGCGTGCCGCGCATGCACGGATCGGGCCATCGTGGTCCACCATTTTGTTTTTTTGGGGTTTTTTGTTGCGCATAGCGCATGCGCGCTTCGGGCCGTCGCGCGTGCCGCGCATGCGTGGATAAGCGTCGCGGTCTGCCATATTTTTTTTGTTTTTTCTTTGTTTTTTTGTCGTGCGTACACCGCACATGCGCGGTTTGGGCCGTCGCGCGCCGCGCATCCGCGGATCGGCCTGTCGCGGTCCGCCATTTTCTTTTTTTGTTTTTCGTCGTGCACCGCGCATGCGCGGTTTGGGCCGTCGCGTGCGCCATGCATGCGCGGATTGGCCCGTTGCGGTCTGCCATGTTTTTTTTCGCACGCGCACCTCGCGTGCACGGTTCGGGCCGCCGCGCATGCGCGGATCGGCCTGTCGCAGTCCGCCATTTTGTTTTTTGTTTTTCGGCGCGCGCTGCGCATGTGCGGTTCAGGCCGTCGCATGTGCCACGCATGCGCGGATCGGCCCATTGCGGTCCCCCATTTTGTTTTTTTTTGTTTTTATTGTTTTTTTGTCGCGCGCCGCGCATGCGCGGATCGGCCCGACGTGCGCGCGTTCGCGCACCGGGGTCGCACCGCGCATGGGCGGGGCAAGTGGGGTCTCAACCTGAGAAAGGTTGAGAACCACTGCACTAGATCAAATTTTCATGCAGTTCATCCCAATGACGTATAGAACAGCGGTTCTCAACCTGTGGGTCGCGACCCCATTTGGGGTCGAACGACCATTTCACAGGGGTCGCCAATCAATGCTGTCCGCCATTTTTTTTCCTCAACGCTGTCCGCCATTTTTTTTCTTAGTTACGCTACTTTCTATTGCAGTGGTTCTCAACCTTTTTCAGGTTGAGACCCCACTTGCGCCGCCCATGCGCGCCGCGACCCCGACCCGGGCGCGCGCGCACGCGTGCATGCAATGGGCTGATGCGCGCATGCGCGGCGCGCGCGACAAAAAAATAAAATAAAAAAACAAAAAACAAAATGGCAAACCGCGCCGATCCGCGCCTGCACGGCACGCGCGCGCCGGCACGAACCGCGCATGCGCGGCACGCACGACAAAAAAAAAAACAAAAAAAACAAAAAAAACAAAAAAAACACAAAATGGTGGACCGCGACAGGCCGATCCGCGCATGCGCGGCGCGCACATGATGGCCCAAACCACGCATGCGCGGCACGCGACGGAAAAAAAAACAAAAAAACACAAAAAAAGCAAAAAACAAAATGGCGGACCGCGGTATCCGGCGACCCCCGCGAAACGGTCATTTGACCCCAAATGGGGTCGTGACCCATAGGTTGAGAACCGCTGTTCTATTGGCTTTTGAACACGAATAGACTATTCAAGAGACTATTCTATTGGCGTTCGAAAGTCAATATAAACTAAGGAAGTTTCGGTTTCGGAGCACATGGCAGAAAGCGAGACAGAGGACGAGCGGCAGAAAGCGAGAGAGAACAAGCGGCAGAAAGCGAGACAGAACAAGCAAAAACAGTAAGTTTTGCCTGCTGCTGAGCTTCCTCTGCTTGGCTGCCTGCCGTCTGTCCTGCTCCCCCTACCCATCTGCCCGTTCTCCGCCTCCCTTTCTCGCCCGTCACCCTCCGCCGATTCTCCACCTCCCTTTCTCGCCCGTCGCCCTCCGCCGATTCTCCGCCTGCCTTTCTCGCCCGTCGCCCGTTGCCCTCCGCCGATTCTCCGCCTCCCTTTCTCGCCCGTCGCCCTCCGCCGATTCTCCGCTTCCCTTTCTCACCCCTTGCCCTCCGCCCTCCGCCAATTCTCCGCTTCCCTTTCTCGCCCCTTGCCCTCCGCCGATTCTCCGCTTCCCTTTCTCGCCCCTTGCCCTCCGCCGATTCTCCGCTTCCCTTTCTCGCCCCTTGCCCTCCGCCGATTCTCCGCCGATTCTCGGCTGAAGATGGGGGGGGCGGTTGGGAGCAGCTCGCCCTCCCTGTCCATTTGGTGCTGTCTGCCTTTCGCTCTCTCTCTCTCTTCACCTGGACTGGAGGGAGAGAGAGAGAAAGAGGAAAGAGAAAGAGGAAAGAGAAGAGAGAGAAAAGAGGGAGAGAGAGAAAGAAAAAAGAGAAAGAGGGGGAGAGGAAAGAGAAAAAAGATTGAGAAAAGAGAGAAAGAGAAGGAAGAGAAAGTGGAAAGAAAGAAGAGAGAGGAAAGAAAGAGAGGAAAGAGGATAAAAGAGACAGAAAAAGAAAGAGGAAAGAGGAAAGAATGGAAAGAAAGAGAGAGAGAGGAAAGTGACAGAGAAAGACCCTTTTGACATCTAAAATGAAGATAACACTGCAGATATCCTTTTTAACCTTTATTTTATACACACACACACACACACACATTAAAGGTAAAAAAGGATATCTGCAGTGTTATCTTCATTTTAGATATCAAAAGGGTTTTTCAGCTCCAGTGATTTATTTTCGGTGGGAAATGGGTCCAAGTGGCTCTTTGAGTGTTTTTGAAAAACACTACCCCTGGGGTGGGTGGACTCCCATGTGCTATTAACTTTGTTAGCAAATGGGAGGGGGGGTTGAACAAAGTGGCTTCATTTATTCATTCATTTATTGCACAATAAAATTATTTGAAACCAACATTTTGTGCTATTCTAATGCACAACTGCACAAATATACATGTAATCTCTGGGCTACAAAAATTTGGTTAAAGCATTCTTGTTTGCTGATATTTATTTCCTTTTATAAACTGCTTTGATTCTTCCATTTATTGTGGTTTAATACTTCCATTTATTTCCTTTTATTCCCTTAAAACTAGTTTGAATCTTCCATTTGTTGCCATTTATTCTCTTAAAACGGATTTAATTGTTTTGTTTATTTCTGATCCTGGAAACCTATAACCTCCATGCCATTTCTCACTCTTCTTATTCCTTTCTGCTTTGCTTTTTATTCCCTCTCTTTCATATATTTTCTTTCATCTTCGCTGAAAGAAAATCCCTCTAGGTCCCCACTATAATTTATGGTTCAAATGAAAGCAGCCTGTTCTTATTTATTATTTACTAACTTTCTGTAAATTTTGGTCCCACATTTAAAGGCAGGGTAAACATGCATTAAAATACATGCATTAAAATACATGCAGCATTAATGGTGGCCGGGGCTGTCTTTCTTGCCACGCCCACTTGGTGGCCATGCCCACTTGGCGGCCACGCCCACTTGGCGGCCACGCCCACTATGGTTGGTGGTCACCACAACATGAACTGTATTATGGGGTCACGGCATTAGAAAGGTTGAGAACCACTGGTATAGAAGAAAAGAGACTAGTTGAAAGGGAGAATATAAGTTAAAGTAGTTATTGGGTTTTGGGTCCACATTTTTAAAATTGGAAGTGCTTTTACCCAACTAGTAATCTATAGCACTGAAAGCATATTTCAGAATTAATGGAATAGATTGTGTCAGCAATTTTCTCCAACTGAGAAAATGAATCATTGAAGGCTTTTAGCACTAAAGGAAAAAAAGGCTGAATCACATTCCGGTATTTAATGGGATAATCTTTTCCAGCAATTAAATTCTGATTTAATGCAAGTACATTACCCAAAAAAAATAAAAATTACAACACTAGCTTTTTTTTTTGCCTTTTTTTTTCCTGTTTCAAACTTTTGATTATTCGGCATGCAGCATTCATATAATTTTCTGTTATTTTTATTGTCTTCTTCTGTACCCTTTTGAGCGTGTTAATGATACTAGTGAATTTGCGCTTTTGGGTCTCATTCTCGCCTAATGAAATGTGTTCAAACTCTGACTGGTAATTATATAACGTGGTTAAAAGATCATTTTCAACCTAGAAATTCTCTTTGTCAGTTTCAGTTATTTCTGGGATAGGCACCGCGTAGGTACGGCATCAAACGAGGATATAAATTGCCAGTGGAAGCCAACTGTAGCAAAGCTCTCACAATTATATTTCAGGTTCCATCAGTTCCAGTTGGATAGGAAAAAGGTAGTGCAGACTGCAAAAAGAATACAGTCGGCTCAATTAGAAATGCTGCCTGTGGCATACAATAGAACTGGTTTCCCATGCTGGGTTCCAAGAAAATGTATAGATAGGACTCCAGCAAAGAATAGTAATTTGGCCAGTGTCAAAATGCACGATAGAAACGCGGTCAGTCACACTTTCTCTAATTAGAAAAGTATTTCTGCAGCCCCAAAATATCTCTGCATTTTAGAGAGAGGATTTAAAAAGAAAAAAAAAACAGGTTATTTTTTTTTCCCCCTCATAATCTTTGACGCTCTCCCGTATCCCTGAATATCTGTGTGCTGCAGAGTTCACCAATTGCAGCATAGCTGGGTCAGGAATTCTGGGAGTTGAAGTCCATGAGTCATAAAAGAGCCAAGGTTGCCTACCCCTGACCTATTGAAACAGAAAATCATGTGATTATTGCAAATCAATTTTATCCCAAATCAAGTCGTAGATATTGTGGCAACACTCCCAGAACTTGGCTCCCTTAAGTCTTCTGTGTGTAGCTGTTCTAGAATATGCGTGCGAGCTTTACTCTGTTCTATGGCTCATTATTTCTTCCATGCAGTTTATGCCATCCGAGAAGCAGCCACCAGCAACCTTAAGAAGCTTGTAGAGAAGTTTGGCAAGGACTGGGCTCATGCCACCATCATCCCCAAGGTGCTGGCCATGTCGAATGACCCCAACTATTTGCACCGCATGACTACGCTGTTCTGCATCAACGTGAGTTGGGGAAGGGATGAGCGAGAAGGAAAAGCGGGACAAATTGCGGGAACGTGGAAGGAGGTGCGGGCACTGGTTGTAAAGAGTCGGTGCGTGAACTGGGATAAGTAAGAATTGTCCTTGCCCTGCCTGGTGGGACCTGGGACTTTTTGGTTAGGGAGAGCAGAGGCCCTTGCTAGGGAACTGCTGCAGAACAAGGTCAGCATAAGCCCAGCTCCAAAACAGCAAACATCTTTTAAAAAAAAAAGTTTTATTATTTTTTAACAGAGTTCAATAATAATTATTCAGCAAAAATGTGTTGTCTGAGCCTCTGATTCACTAATACAAATTAAATTCCTAATCCCTAAATCTTTTCTCTAGCCATCAGTAAAATAGGTCCCAAGTTTGAAAATATTCTGTTTCTTCTTTTTCTTTCAACCTTAAAAGTAAGTCTGTCCATTTTCCGCACAGTCCAGGATAGCGGACCAGGCTATCTTCCATAGCGGTGGGACGGCGACCATGGGAGCAACAGCCTGCTCATCTCCGGCGCCGACAGCGGAGCCATCTGGTGCTGTTTACACGGCCGTTCGTCCGCATGACTTGAGATAGGCAGCGGCCTCAACTTTGCTCCGGGGAAACGAGAGCGGAGCAGGGCAGCACTGCTTATCTCAGTCATGCGGACGAACGGTCATGTAAACAGCACCAGATGGCTCCGCCGCCACCGCCGGAGATGAGCAGGCTGTTGTTGTTGTTATTATTATTATTATTATTTATTAGATTTCTATGCCGCCCTATTCCAAGAACTCAGGGCGGCTCACAACATGAATACTAACATAAAGAAATCTAATATTAAAATACATTATAAAGCCCATTAATTAAAAACAACCAATCATCCAAAACAAACATACAAACATACATACACTGGCTGGGGCAAGATGTTAACTGCCCCAGGCCTGCCGGCAAAGATGAGTCTTCAATAATTTGCGAAAGGCGCAGAGGGTGGAGGCGATACGGATCTCCGAGGGGAGTTGATTCCAGAGGGCCGGGGCCGCAACAGAGAAGGCTCTTCCCCTAGGCCCCGCCAGGCGACACTGTCTGGCTGACGGGACCTGGAGATGGCCGACTGTGGGCCCTAACCGGTCGCTGGGTTTCATGGGGCAGCAGACGGTCCCGTAAGTAACCTGGCCCGATGCCATGTAGGGCTTTATAGGTCATAACCAACACTTTGAATTGCGTTCGGAGACCAATTGGCAGCCAATGCAGCTCGCGGAGTGATGTTGAAATGTGGGCATTTCTAGGTAGACCCAATACTGCTCGCGCGGCTGCATTCTGCATTACCTGAAGTCTCCGAACGTTTTTCAAAGGTAGCCCCATGTAGAGAGCATTGCAGTAGTCGAGCCTCGAGGTGATAAGGGCATGAGTGACTGTGAGAAGGGACTCCCAGTCCAAATAGGGCCGCAGCTGGTGCACCAGGCGAACCTGGGCAAATGTCCTCCTCGCCACAGCCGAAAGATGTTGCTCCTGAGGTCGCTGTCCCACCACTATGGAAGATAGCCTGGTCCATGCCTTCGGGGGCCTCAGCCTCCAGCAGCCCCGCTGTGCCCAAGGTAGGCCCCCGGCTCGCCGTTTCAGCAAAAGCCTCTATTTGCTCCGCAGCCTGCCCGGGTCGGGCAAAAGTACTCTGGCCAGGTAAGCGTGTCCCGGCTGCAGCCATTCTCGCTTCCTTTGATAGGTCATGCCGGTGGGGGAGATCCCCGGGAGGAAGCCAGCGCGGTTCCACGGTCGCCAGGAGCACGCTGCATTAGCTGGCACTGCAGGGGGTGGTCCCACGGCAACGCCGACAGTCCGGGCCATGCGCCACTGGCATCTGCGGTCCCCAGCCACGGGAAATATCTGGGGCCAAGTTTCCGCTGCAAGGACGCCCTGCCCACGGCAGCGCCACCAAGCTACCTTCTATGCCGCTGGCATCCCCGGGCTGGAGCAGTGAAAGCTGGTCCAGTTGGTCGTCGGGGTGCGGAACCGGGTCGCGGACGGCAGGCCTTGCTCACTGGCAACGCTGGAGCCTCCCACGCCGACCCATAGGTTTTCCGTGTTGCTCCGCTCGGACCGCTGGCTGCAGGGCTGCCTCCCTCCGGAGCTGTCTTTTCCCCCTCCCGTTTATATCAAGCCCACGGGCCTTGACAGGCGGACGGCGTCCCTTGAACCAATCAATTCAAACTTCGCGAGGTTTTTTTTGTGAGAAGTTTGAATTGATTGGTTCAACTTTTTTAGTCCCACTTTTTTTTTTTTTGCCACTGCACACGGCTGGGAAGAGCCACATGCGGCTCCGCAGCCGCGGGTTGCCAACCCGTGATCTGTGTGTTTCTTTAGCATTTCTCCCACCTGTTTGAAGAGTTTCCTCGGTCCATTTGGGCCAACCGCCATTGGGTCCGAACCCCCAAGGTTTCCCTTCCTCCTCATTGCCTCTCCAGGGTGACTTTCTGACCTCTTTGGGTCTCCAGACACAGCGAAATCGGAGCTCCGGTTTCTCTCATCCGTGATGCCGTGACGCCCGGGGTGAACTTCAAAACAGCAGACCTCTTAAATATAAGAGATCCAAGTTGCACAGGGCCCTTGATCTACCTTCCTGGCTCTTCCTTTGCTAGGTGCTGTCGGAGGTCTGTGGGCAGGAAATCACCACCAAGCACATGCTTCCCACGGTATTGCGGATGGCCGGTGACGCAGTAGCAAATGTTCGCTTCAATGTAGCCAAGTCACTTCAAAAAATTGGACCAATCTTGGATAATAGGTATGGGGAACCATAACTTGTTGTGGATGCCATCTGGGTTTGGGGCTTATCTTGGTAATTGGGGTGGGAGGAAACAAAGAGAAGAGATAGAAGCCGTGGTGGCACAGTGGTTAGAATGCAGTATTGCAGGCTAAACTCTGCTCACAGCCAGAAACTTGACCCTGACCGGCTCAAGGTTGACTCAGCCTTCCATCCTTCCAAGATGGGTTAAAGGAGGACCCAGATTGTTGGGGGCAATGTGCTGACTCTGTAAAAACCCGCTTAGAGAGGGCTGTAAAAAGCACTGTGAGGTGGTATATAAATCTAAGTGCTATTGCTAAAGTGGAAATACTGAAGCTTTGGAGAATCTTAATAGAAGGCCTTATCTTCTGCGTACTTCCTCCCCCTCATTCTCTCCCTTTTTTGTCTTTCAGCACCCTTCAGAATGAGGTGAAGCCGGTGCTAGAGAAACTCACCCAGGACCCTGATGTGGATGTCAAATACTTTGCCCAGGAGGCACTGACTGGTGAGTGTGCTGTCCCTAGTGGAGTTGAGCCTATTTCCTTCCTTCCTTCCTTCCTTCCTTCCTTCCTTCCTTCCTTCCTTCCTTCCTTCCTTCCTTCCTTCCTTCCTTCCTTCCTTCCCTCCCTCCCTCCCTCTCTCTTTCTCTCTCTCAGTTTGGTTGTTTTTGTAGATGTTTCATTACCCAATTAGGTAACATCACTGCACAGTGCACTGATGTTGTTATCTAGCTGGGTAATGAAATGTCTGTAAGAAAACAGCTAAGCTCAGAGAGCCCCAGTGACCCCACAGTTCACCCCTGAGCTAAAAATGTTCTCTCCTTCCTTCCTTCCTTCCTTCCTTCCTTCCTTCCTTCCTTCCTTCCTTCCTTCCTTCCTTCCTTCCTTCCCTCCCTCCCTCCCTCCCTCTCTCTTTCTCTCTCTCTCTCAGTTTGGTTGTTTTTGTAGATGTTTCATTACCCAACTAGGTAACATCTACAACATCTGAGCTAAAAATGTTCTCTCCTTCCTTCCTTCCTCCCTCCCTCCCTCTTAACCTAACACCTTTAGAGTGCATTTCTCTTTTCTTGCTAGATGGCTGCCTAATTCTTACCATGGAACGCCTTATGGAGGGAGAACATAAGCCTTCTCTTTTCTTAGGCTTTGTCTTTAATTTCTGTTTCCAAGGTGATTTCAAGCTCACTTGGCGTTCAGCCTGACCTTTGAGTGCACGTGGTCCTTTGTTTCTCCTGCTGTTAGCTGTTTCCATCAGAAGGCTTCCAGGAGAAGTTTCTTGATCAGCACCTTTGTAACCACTTTAGAGAGGGAAATCGATGGGGTGTTGGTGATCTTGGGCCTAAGTATGCTAACTTTATCTGTAAGGATGACTTTCCAAAATCATCTCAAAAGGTCTCCTAGTCAGCATCCTAGTTTCCCTTTGCAGCCAACCAAATATTTGTGGAAAATGCATAACCAGAACCCCAGGCCTGGATAAGAGTTTCACAGCACTGGAGATGTGAATCTTCTCAAAAGCTCAATCTCCTGATAATTCAGGGTTGGCTTCTGTGAACTCTTGGAGCACCATGGTTCTCCAGGACAGGGGATGGGGGAACTGTGTACCCAGTTACTCAGGATCAGCTACACGTTTGCGGTGATGGGAAAGTTGTAGCAGAAGATCCCACTTGCACCCTGCAGGGACTGACCGATGAGCACCTAAATAGCTGAGGCCTGACTGCGCTTGGAACTCTCCTTTTCTAATTCATTCTAGCATGTGTGAGTAACAGTGTACAATGGGGCACCGCACAACTGAACTTACAGCTGTTCATGAAATAGTTTATTAGTTTTCATAAACTATTAACATTTAACACACCCTTTTCCTCTCTCCCCTACAGTGTTGACGTTAGCTTGAATCCAGGACCTGGCTCTGTTGTCTCTCCAACTTGGATGCTGTTGGGCCAACTATCTTTCTCCCCTTTCCCTGCATGTGTATGACCAGCCCACCCATCTCCTATTGGATGTACATGATGGAATAGGCCATAGCTGACTATTGTCCTCTCGGGAGTGCCACCTGCCTCTTCTTCTCCTCTTAGCTCCGTGTTTTCAGACCTTCTCGGGCAGCTGTGATATTCTCTCCCCTTCTCATAATGGTCAGGTTCAACGTACCCTCCGGGGGCCACAGGTGACTCACCCACCCCCAGTTCTGTGAAACTTGCAAGAGAGGCAGAGCAGGGGAATGGGAGGCAGAATTGGATTCGTGGAAGCCTCCTGTCACTTTTTTGGCCACAGTTTGCATGGGAATGCCGTCACCGTGCAGCCTGTAACTCTGCATGAGATAACCCAGTTGAGCTTTCTCCCCATCCACGCTCGGCCCGATTGGTCCCTTTTCCATCCCGATGATTAAAGCCACCATCTTTTCCCTCCTACTTGCCGTTGAAGTATCAGTCAGTGAAACGCGTTCCTCCACTCAAAAGCAAACGCCTCGGTGGTTTTGCTCCAGAGAAGGTAGAAGGGTAGATAAATCCTTGATTCAGATCTCTCGGTTTATCAGGCTTCGTAATATAGTGTTTCCCAGTTCCTCTGCATGATTCTATTTCTGTGCCCTTTCTGTTTGCTTTCCCTGGCCTTTGCTGGAAGGAGGTAGCTATCTGGTGCACGGGGATGTGTGTGTGTGTGTGTGAGAGAGAGAGAGCTGTGGAACAGTTGACATAGGCTGTAGAGTAGAAAACTCAAGTTGCTTTGGCTCATCACAGTGGGAGACTACCTCCAGACTAAATTTGGCCCATATTCCCACTGAACTTCCAAACTGGAATCATCCCCAAATTCTGGTGGTGCAAAACGAAAAGATGCTCTTTGATGAACGATGCATCAGTTGGCAGAAGAAGAGGGGGCATGGGGGAGGGGGGTTTCTCTACCCATGCTTGAATGATCCCACGGGCTCTTGATTGATGGGAGATCTGATTTCTGTACTGTAGAACTTCCTTCCTTCCTTCCAGCTTCTCCTTGGTGATGTCCCAGTTTTCCTTCTTCGGCACCTTTGAGTTCCTTGCTGTCGGCTCTCTAATGCTTGCACTGGACATGTGAAAGAAGTGTGTATTCTAACCACTCAACCCCCTAACACACACACATACACACACAAACATTTACACACTGTCTCCCGTGCTCCATTAGCAGAACGTCATTTTTAAAATGTCAGATTTTTTTTTGTCTTGTGTGTGTACACGTTTTATTTTTCTCCTCTCTCCGATTAATAAAATGCTCGATCGTTACTTAACAAGGCTGGTAAGATTGGAGCTGGGTCAGTGAGTTCTTTTGAAATGAGGGCCCGGAGGAAAACCGGTAGGAGTGCACAGGGCCTTAAAAGTTGCTGGTTGGGGGATTCTGGGAGTTGAAGTCCACACATCTGAAAGGGACCAAGGTTGGAAAACCCCTACCTTGGGGTATAGCCGAGCTGCTTGGGAGCTGGATCAGGTCCTTCAGCTTGTGAAAAGATTTCAGTCACACCTTTTATGCCTCCGTGCCTTTGTCCATTTATTCTGCCTGCTTTTTCTATTCTAGTCATACTTTTGGCAAACAAACACAAAAAAAACCTGCATGTTTCATTCATTCCATCTGCTACAATGAAAGGACCTAGCCCAGGGGCAGGCAACCTTGGCTCTTTTATGACTCGTGGACTCCCAAAATTCCTGAGCCAGCTGTGAATTCTGGGAGTTGAAGTCCACCAGTCATAAAAGAGCCAAGGTGGCCCACCCCTGACCTAGCCTTTTACGTACTTGGGTTTAATTTATCAAAATCTGATAACTGCTGACAGCTGGCCTGGTGAGAAGCAGAATTGGCTCATGAAGCAAATGGTATAGAATTTCTTTTTAATGGGTGAGGCTTAGAGTTCCCAATGAAAATTAGTGCGCCCCTGCCACAGGGTCTTGAATCAAACCAGTTCTAGTACTTTGTGTAATGGATCTTCTGGGGTTTTGCCTAGAGCTGATTTGTACTTGTGTGCACAGAACCCCTATTTGTGTTCCTTTGATGACCAATGTAGAAAACAAAAAGGTTTCAGGATCAACAGTCCCAACACCTGGGGCTATTGTAATTCAAGAACTGATATATTAAACAGGACCCCCGTCAGCCATTCCAAGCTTCTTTCTTTTTCTAGACGGGAAGAGATAGGAGATTTGTGTTGTCTTTATCCCACTTGCTTTATTTATAAATATACAAACAGCATAAGTCAAAGCAAGCAGACATTTTCAGAGAGAAAAACCCCACATCCAAGCGTAGCCATTTATAGCCATTTTTTTCTTCTAACTGCAAAGATTTGCACTCGCAACCCCTGGATTTTTCCCCTCAGGAGCATCTACAACTGTTAAACCAGTGTTTCTCAACCTTGGCCACTTGACCATGACTTCAACTCCATGAATTCCTGGAATTGAAATCCATATACCTTCAAGCAGCACAGGTTGAGAAATATTGCATTGAAGGAACACTTAGGTCTCTTTGAGAAGGATCACAACCCAGCCTGCCTTCTTAATTGACTACTGATCATCCTACAAAAAAGTAGAAAGGGATATGATTTAGCCAGTATTTTGACTGCTGTTTAACCCCACAGCCTCATTTGAAGCAGCAAGTCTCCAATGGTTTCCCCATGGACGTGTTTTCGGAGGTTGAGGGCCAGAATACCAAAAGAGATCTAAAGCATTTTCTGCCCTTGAACTTTTAAAAACTGGTTACTGTGGTGTCTGGCCCTGTGTGTGTGTCGTCATCACCACCCGTATCTGGAGATGGAGACGAGTCTACAAGCTATCCCTCTTATAAATAAGATTTTATATGCCTTTTTTAATGAAGAAAATAAGTTTTGCTTTTCCAACAGCTTTCCACCCATACTCAAAAAGCTTCACTACCGTGCTAGGGTTTTGTTTTGTTTTTTGGTCGTCCTGCTTCTCTGATTCATCTGCAAATGGTGATTCTACTAAAAGTGACTGTCCTTTGTTCCTCCTGTGCAATTGGCAGCCGCTGGGCTAATCAAAGGATTTTTGCATTGCAGAGAACATTGTGCCTCTCTAGAACCGGCTGTGACGATGAATGTACATCAGAGGCTGGTTGTTCCTCACTCATCCTCCCAGGGAGGCACTGAGGTATGGAGATGATGAGGGAAAGATTATCCCCGTCCATCATAGACTGCCTGGTGCCTCGTTGTTGTCTGCAGGGGCTTATGGCAATTGTAGTAACAGGACAGGCATTTGGCAGGGGGTACCACTAATCCTCCAGCGGATTAAGATGAGCCTCAACTCTTACCTTCAAGTAGTGTGCTGAAGTCTTCTCGGCTATGCTGAGAAAAGTATAAAAATGTCAAGACAACCTCCCAAAAAGTGACTTAATTTTACAGTTAGGCTATGCTGAACCTAGTAACTAAACACATCTGCACTTATATGATACGTCAAGCTGTGTAAGCTAACCAAACGGGTTGAATTCAGACAACGTACAAAAACATAATGCGATTATAACAAAGCTTTACATGCTGGGCAACTGCAACTGCTAAAAACGGTGGGAAAACAAGCTTTTAAACGTTAATGGACCTTTTTTTTCTAATGCATGTGGTTCATCCCCAAACACGTTAGGATATCGGATGTGGTAGGAGTTGGATGATGGCAGGAGAGGGTGACTGTCCCTAAATTTGCTCCCCGTCTCTACATTTTGTTATCTTAAGCAGCAGATACCTGTTTTATGCTTCTTCCTGCACCACAATCAGTCTGGGGACCAAAGAGTAGGCAATTTTTAGCTTGAGTCCTTGCTTTATGCAAAATAGGCAAAGCTAGCCACAGTCCAGAGACAAGAGCCATCATTTGAAACGTCCTGTATCGTTAACCCTGGTCACTAGATAGTTGGAATTAGTTTTCTTGCACAATCCAACTTTTGGTTTTAGTTTCGCACACTGGTAAAGTTCCATTTTGTTCCCCAGTAGGAAACTTGATCTGAATTAAAGGAGGTAATGTCTCACTTAAAATCAACCACAAAACTTGAACGGAGAGAGGGGGGTCTGTAGCCATCCAGAAAGCAAATACTCTTCTTTAAAGCTCTGGAAAGCTGGCTCTCTGTCTTTCTAGACCAGGGGTTCTCAACCTTGGCAAGGTTGAGAACCCCTGGTCTAGACCATAAATGGTCTTAGAAGTCTCTTTGGAGCTGAAAATCCAGACAACCTTTGACAAAACTTGAGATTCTTCTCTTTTTAGTGGGTGGGTCACATTCGCCTCTCCAATCTTATTTCTCTATCTCAAGAATAGGCTACCTAACCTTGGTAATGTAATGAGTGGGGTTTTTTTTCTCCAAGAAGCAAATTAGAAAGGTAGAACTTCCCCACCACCACCCCTCACCCCATGCTCTACACAAAGTAAAAAGGGTTGGTATAATTGATTTTGGGGGATGTGGTCTTTAGATGGTCACTTAAAAGCAGAAGGGAGAGATTGTGCTATCCATTCTAGAAAAAGGTCACACTCTTGCTTTTCAGTGAATTAATTAACAGTGGCTATTACCACCCAGGACATTATGAAGGATGGGATAATGGTAGCCAAGGTACAATATGCTTCTTGATGGTGATCTTTACCAACAAAAATATTTCAGGAACAGTGAGAGCTTTTGCTAGTAATGGCCAAGAAACAAAGAGATCCTATTGTTTCTAATGATGAAAGTGATGTAAGGACCCTCTTAATTTATCTTAAGGGTTATATATTATATTTTAATATATATTATAATTTAATATTAATATAATTAATATTATATTTCAGGAATATAATCCTATCTGAAATCTAACTTAGAAGGTGAGCAGGTTTTCCTTGATAATAGAGGGAACGGTGTTTCTGATTAAATAATGTCATGGACTCAAACCTTCTTAGACAGAGACCTTTCTTCAAAATAACTCACAGTATATATCTTGGTTTTCCCTCAAAAAGCACAAAACACAGGTTCCTATTTTAATTGACAGAAGTGATTGATTAAAAGTAGTTTAAAAAGTCCCCATCCATGCAGACAGAAACCCTGCAACGGGCTTTGAAAAAAAATGAAAAATCATCCTATGCTACCTAATGGAAAAGGGAATCCCCAGAAAAGGGATGCTTTGCATTACTTAAGATTTTTAAAATGGGGCCATTTAAACTTTTTAAATAATTCCTTGGGCTCTGATTACAGTTCCAAAACTCTGGCATCACACTAAATCCGTGATTTTAAAATTCGGGAACGTTAATTTGTGTGGCCTTCAACTCCCAGAATTCCCCAGCTGGCTGGGGACTTCTGGAAATTGAAGTCCATACATTTTAACAATTGCTGAAAATGAGAAACGCTATTACGTAAAGGAATCCCAGGGTTATTAGTTATACTGGGAAGTCAAAATAACAATTCTCCAGTAAAAGCAGTGCCAACCATTTCCATCTAATGCCCAGAAAACAGCCTTGATGCCGGTATGCCACCAAGAGCCAGGCTCAGCTTGAGGAAAAATTTGTATTTTTACAAGGAAAATGGAAAGGAGGGAGGAAAGAATGCATAGACTGGGACAGTGTTTCTCAACCTTGATGAATGGACTTCAACTCCCAGAATTCCCCAGTCAGCATGGCTGACTGGAGAATTCTGGGAGTTGAAGTCCACCCATTTTAGGCTGTCAAGGTTGAGAAACATTGGAATAGGATGAAATCTTGAAAAGGTAGCCAGGAAGCCAGCTACTGGCCTCCATGACAGAAATACACTGAGCAGTAGGATTTTTTTTTCCCTGCAGATTTTGTTCTTAAAGTGATTTACATTTTGAGGCAGGGAGATAGGGAACTGCTCCAGTTCCTCTCCCCCCACCCCCCAGTTTCCAACGGAGTCTTTGGCCTGACCCAAAACATTTGGAGGCGAGAACATCTGAACACTGATAAGCAGGATAGCTTCTCCACAAGCTGCTGCAAGTTGAAAAATGGAGCAGTCAAGCCGATAAACACACCAGATGCATAACTGTACTAGCTTAAGTAAGGCAGCAATCTTTTTCATCAAAGTGTAACCCCCACTGAGCTCAGAGGGGACTGAAGTTTGAGCAGCCACAGGTAAGATTCACTATACTTACTACAGGAAAAAGAGGGAGTCAGCACTGACAAAAATGGAGAGATCCACAGCCAAACCAGGTATGCACCTCCAGCAATTCTGTGCTTACATTGCACAAAGGCAGTGCACTAATTATCTTATAATTTTTGCTTCTCTTCTGCTTTCTTTTTTTTAAAAAAAACCTCTAGTTTTTAGTCCTTTAGGTTCTCTCTTTCTCTCTCTCCCTCTCTCCTTCTCTCTCCCCCCCCCCACACACACAAGCTCCCAATGGTTTGAGAACGCCCTCTTCTGCCAGTGAAATCCTGAGAGACGAGTTTTCCCTGTGACCCCTCTCAGAGGTTGGCAGCCAGAGGCGCTTCCTCGAAAGCGGTCTTGAAGACCTGCAGCAAGGATCTCCTGACTGCATCCTGGAATTCTTGCCCTACAAAGACATAGAGCAGAGGGTTGATGCAACTGTTGAACATGGCCAGACACTTGGAGAGGGGAATGGCTATCAGCCGCATGCTTTCGGGCACAAGATCCATGGAAATCCTGGCCAGAGCCAAAGCATGATAAGGGAGCCAACAGAGGAAGAAGCAGAACACCACCCTGGTGACCACCAGGAAGGGTCTGCTGGATTTGTTCAGCTTCTTCTTCCGCATGGTCACCACCAGGATTGTATAGGAAACGGAGATCACCAGCAAGGGGAGAAGGAACTGATAGAGAAAAATGCAAATGGTGAGGACTTCTGCTTGCTGCCAGTCCTCAAAGATGTCCAGGTTGTTGCAAGAGCTCCGATTATTGTTATCCACAGAGACCTGGGTGAAGAAGTAGGAGCTGGGAACGAAGAATGCCAACGACAGCAGCCAAAGGCATCCACAGGCTGCCCAGGTGAGCCGTGGGGTGCGGTAGTTCTGGCACCAGACGGGAGCCACCACCAGCACGCAGCGATCCACACTGATGGAGCTTAGTAACAGCACACCGCTACACACGCTCAGCCCAAACAGGCAGTTGGCCACTTTGCAAGCCACAGAGCCAAAAGGCCAATGCAGGTCAAGAGCCAAGTTGAGCACCGTGACAAGGATGAGGGAGGTGGATGCCAAGTCAGCCAAGGCCAGGTTGAAGAACCAGACCGTATTGGAGGTCCATCGCAGCTTCCAGCCGGTGACCCACAGGACTATCCCGTTCCCAGTCACACCAGCCAGAAAGATGAAGCTAAAAATCACCCCTGTGATAATCTTTATGCTGTCCCGCACAGGGTTTTCCATCACGAGCACTTGGGAGGAGGAACCATTGGCACCCGGATTTGTTGACATCTCCCTGTCAAAAGAGATAAGAACAAAGCAGAAGATCCACCATTATCCATTATCCAGACCAGGCAAAGCAATTTGTTTGCAAGGGACCACATTTTTACCAAAAAGCAAATTATCCCCAAGGGCCACAAAGTTGTTGATGTTGTTAATATCCCACCCTTGCACTATTGACTATTAAAATTGTACTGCATCAGAAAAATGCGACTAAGCTTATCTTAGCTCATGGACGAAACAACGGAGTCTTATCCTGAAGAACACAAAGTCTAGCATTTGACCTAGGAAATTGTAGGATTTAGGTCTGGGCAATGCCCCTAGTTTGTCCATGGGGTCGCGATGGGTCGGACACGACTTCGCAACTAACAACAACAACAACGCCTCTAGTTGTTGAAGCTCCCAATAGCCCCAGAATGGCCAATGCATTGCATTCATAGCCTGCCTTTTCTTATAGAATCATAGAATCATAGAGTTGGAGGGGACCTCCCGGGTCATCAAGTCCAACCCCCTGCTCGAGGCAGGATTCCTTAAACCATCCCAGATAGATGGCCGTCCAGTTTCTGCTTGAAGACCTCCATCGAAGGGGAGCTCACCACCTCCTGTGGCAACCTGTTCCACTGGTTGATCACCCTTACTGTTAGAAATTTTTTTCTAACATCTAATCTGAATCTTTTCCCCTGCAGTTTCATCCCATTGTTTCTTTGGGAACTCTATCTTTTATCCCAACTAAGCTGAGAAAGGGTGACTGGTCAGTGTTACTGCATGATCTCTGGTTCAATGAAGGCTTGATTCTAGATAAATGTTTCTCAACCTTGGCAACTTTAAGACATGTAGTGTAGGAGATAACCAGGATGAGCCTGAGGGAGGGGTCAAACGTGTCATCAGTTATGAATCCCTTCATGCCCACAAGAGATCGGAGTCAGGGCCCACCTTGAATTCCTTTGAATTTGCTTTGACCCTTAGTAGTTTGTACTAGTACAGAGCTCAAGCTTGCAATAAATCTTTATGCCCGTTTGAACTGCCTGGATCATCTGATTTCTTCATCCCTTGTCATGTGGACTTCAACTCCCAGAACTCTTGAGTGTTGGTTGAGGAATTCTGGGAGTTGAAATCCACACATCTTAAAAAGTTGCCAGGGTTAAGAGACACTGATCTAGAACATCACCTAACAAAGCGCTATGCTATAGTGGTGCTCCTAAGTTGCAATCTAACCTCATCTGGAAGACTATGAATTGCCTACCTTTGGATTATACCTTCAGAGGACAAACTGTGATCTAATTTGAGGACCATGCGTAGCATAAGCGCGGGTGGCTTCCTTGAACAGGAAGCTCTATGGGACTAACTGTGATATAAAATCAGATATGATCTCTTACTTGGATAAGATCTACGTTGCAATAAACAGGAGCAAAGCTATATTAAAAGGAAAGAAGTATCGTCTCCTTGTTGGACTCAGGTCCGGGTAACAACATGGACCACATTTGACCTTGCCATTTTCCAGGATAGTTTATCAGCGTCTCAGTTACAGCTGATAGTCCCGAAATTACCTAGTGATCTATCTAAGTTCTAGCCAGGTCCAGCTCCAGCTCCTCTCAGTTCCTATCCATGCCTATTCAATGAGCAACAGATGCCAAACGAAATGATGAGAGCTATGTTGAGGCCTATGAGAATCGGATGGGGGTCCTACACCGGCAGCCAGTGGGGAGCAAACTGGGATTTAAAGAATTGCAAGGAAGCTTAGCTGTCCTGGTGGTACCTTTCCCTGATTAGGCAGGTTTTTATGGGTTGCACTAAGCCAGGGGTAGACAACCTTGGCTCTTTTATGACTCGTGGACTTCAACTCCCAGAATTCCTGAGCCAGCACAGCTCAGCATGGAAACCTCTCCCTTTCCCCTCAGCGTGGCTGGCTCAGGAATTCTGGGAGTTGAAGTCCACCAGTCATAAAAGGGCCAAGCTTGCCCACCCCTGTCCTAGAGGGAGCTGGGCTGTGTGGTTAGCATAAACCTAGACCAGGGGTAGGCAACCTTGGCTCTTTTATGACTGGTGGACTTCAACTCCCAGAATTCTTGAGCCAGCATGGCTCAGCATAGAAACCTCTCCCTTTCCCCTCAGCATGGCTGGTTCAGGAATTCTGGGAGTTGAAGTCCACGAGTCATAGAAGAGCCAAGGTTGCCTACCCCTGCACTAAGCCATCACATGATGGATTGGGGTTTCATTGAGTGTGACTTGTGAAACCCACCAATTAGCCCATAGTGGTTTGCAACTCAGTTTTCAGCTGGTGCGCTGGGCAAGTCCAGCCAAATTTTACCCCAACCAGAGTTAAGCAAACCATGAGTTAGGACAAAACAGGGTGAAGGTCTCTCCTGCAGATACAAACATCTATCAGTTCAATATATAGGGCAGAGGAGAAGGAGGGAGAAAGTTAGAAATTAGAATAGAAAACCAGCCTGTGGCTGAAGACTGCATGAAATGGAAAATGTCTCTGTCCCTGAATTTTCCTCTCCCTAGTGTGTTCTTAGCTAAGATGAAACCTACTCCTGTACTACACCCATTGTCACAATCATCTGTATTTTCCCCTCTTCCTATCTCCATACTGGAACTTTTCAAGGGCAGCTCTCTGTTGCTCTGGTTACAATATCACTTTCTCACATTGTGAGAAATATTGCAGAGGGAGGCAAGAACATCCATGAATGAGCTTCTATTCAAACCTAGAAAGTTGCCATGGGGTTGCACGGGGCGGGGGGGGGGGCTCGGTTGCCAAGAGATACGAAAAGAGTTGCCAAGTGCCGCAAGCTGAGCCACCAAGCAGGTTCAGGATGGAACCTCTGCAAGCTGAATAGATGTGCGTGTGCGTGTTCCAAAGAGCGTCAGAAAGGGATATAGGCAGATCCAGCCAGCAGAACATAGTCATCCTGAACACCATCAATGTTTTGATGGACTGTCATTCTTTGCAACGCTGAGGGGGGATTTTCCAATGGATTGCAGTCAGAGTTACGCAGCCTTGAGGTCAAAGAAATTTTGGGGTGGTGGTGGCCCAGTGCTTAGAATGCCGTATTGCAGGCTGACTCTGCCCACAGCCAGGAGTTTGATCCTGACGGGCTCCAGGTTTACTCAGCCTTCCATCCTTCCAAGGTCGGTAAAACGAGGACCCAGATTGTTGGGGACAACAGGCTGACTCTGTAAACCACTTAGAGGGGGGCTGTAAAGCAATGTGAAATAGTATATAAGTCTAGGTCAGTGGTGGCGAACCTATGGCACGCGTGCCAGAGGCGGCACTCAGAGCCCTCTGTGGGCACGTGCGCCATGCCCCAGAGATGGCAACCGTCCCTCTTCAATCAGCCGCCCGCTAACTCCCCAAGGTCCTACATGGCTAGATGCATCCCAGTACGGCTGGTTTCCTTCCACCCGTCCCATCCCTCCTGGCTTCGCATGCTCTCCTTTTCCCGGGCACGTCCCACTGCATTATTTATTTATTTATTTATTTATTTATTTATTTATTTATTTATTTATTTATTTATTTATTTATTCGATTTCTATGCCGCCCTATTCCGAAGAACTCAGGGCGGCTCACAACACAGTAGAAATCAACATATAAAAATACATGTAAATATAAAACCTCTTAATTTTTTTAAAAAACCAAATCATTCAGCATACACACAGACATACACTGGCTTGGGGCAAGATGTTAACTACCCCAGGCCTGCCAGCAGAGGTGTGTTTTGAGTAATTTACGAAAGGCGGAGAGGGTGGGGGCGACACGGATCTCCGGGGGAAGTTGGTTCCAGAGGGCCGGGGCCGCAACAGAGAAGGCTCTTCCCCTAGGCCCCGCCAGGCGACACTGTCTGGCTGACGGGACCTGGAGAAGGCCGACTCTGTGGGCCCTAACTGGCCGCTGGGATTCATGGGGCAGCAGACGGTCCCGTAAGTAACCTGGTCCGATGCCATGTAGGGCTTTATAGGTCATTGCCTCCTCAGCTGTCGGCTGGCCATCCAGCTCAGAAGTGGCTTCTCTGAACTGCTGGCAGCGGGCTGTGGAGCCCCAGAGTGCATTGGCCGAGGGGCCAACAGGCTGTGGCTGCTGATGGACACTGTTGGCCCCCATGCACTCGTTGGCCTCTGCGTGCGGGGGTTGATGGTATCAGGCAGCAGCCTCCCTGGCCCCTGCCTTGTCTTGCCCTGCGACAATGGCACCCCCGCCCTGCCACATCTTGCCTTGCCTCACCCCGCAGGATGAGCCCCCTGCCCACTGCCCCACCTGCCAGAGACCCCCTGGATCTCCCCAAACCCTGCCTGGCCCCCACAGGCATCCCTCCCCATGAGCAACATCGAGGTGACCACGCCCACCTTGGCCACACCCACCCAGTCTGCCATGACCACCACAGCCACGCCCACCCAGTGGGCCACGCCCACCTGGCACCCGGCGATACATAAGTGGGTTTTGGGTTGCAGTTTGGCCACTCGGTCCCTAAAAGTTTCACCATCACTGGTCTAGGTTCTATTAGTGCTATTAAAATGGTTGCCTATTCACAGGTTAGATCTGAATAAACCAACGGAAACGGGATGGGGATTTACCCAAAGGTGTTTTTTTTCCAAAAGTCAACTGGATTTTCTTAGGATTTTTTCCCCCCCTTGAAAACGTTTCGTTTCTCATCCAAGAAACTTCTTCAGTTTTCTCCATGGAAACTTTTCCTTTTCAAAAGAAAAAACAAAACAAAACAAGAGAGTCCACTTGCCTTTTGAAAAATCACCTTTGGGACAGCCATGATTGAGAACAGCTGGTTGTGGATTGAGTTTCCCTGTCTGCAACTTGGCCAGCCTGGGGGGGGGGGTGTTGAGCAGGGAAAGTGTGAAATGTGAGAGGATTGGGCCAAAGAGAATTTGGAGGGAGAGGGTATTTGTGTGCCAGTTTTCTAAGACCTGTTTGACCAGGGATGGACAACTTGCAGCTCTCCCGTGCTTAGCCTGGATCTGGTCTCCGTCCAGTGATCTGCTTCATCAGAAAACCTCAGACAGATCGCGCATTCCTCAACAGCCAGCCAGTTCCCTAACTACGCTTTGGTTTTGCCACTGGCAATAACGTCCAGGGCTTAGAAGTTGTGATTACCCTTTTGGCAACAGAGAGGAAGCTGGTTGATGACTGGACTTCAGTTTCAGTCCAGCACTGGGCACTTCAGAGCTGAAAACATAAAACCAGCAGGATGTTCATCCTTTCTAGGACTGCTTGTTTCTTGGTGGCAGGTCCGCATAATAATGTGAACCTGTTATGCAACCCTGCTGCTTCAAATGGGGTTATTTAGTTACAACTGGTTTGGATTTATTGGGGACAGTTGGAAGGAGAACATACACACTCTCTCTCTCTCCCTCCCTTCTTCCCCCTCTTTGTGTGTGTGTGTGTGTGTGTGTGTGTGTGTGTGTGTGTGTGTGTTGGGGGCAGTGGTGGGATTCAGATATGGGAACAACTGATTCTCTGTGTGGATGCCGCTTCCGGAAGTCCGTTCTGGGTCTGGGCAACAAAAAATTAGCTACCGGTTCTGCCGAACTGGTGCGAAGTGGCTGAATCCCAGCACAGGAAGGAGGGAGGGAGGGAGGGAGGGAGGGAGGGAAGGAAGGAGGGAGGGAAGGAAGGAAAGAAGGAGGGAGGGAGGGAGGGAAGGAAGGAAGGAAGGAAGGAAGGAAGGAAGGAAGGAAGGAAGGAAGGAAGGAAGGAAGGAAGGAAGGAAGGAAGGAAGGAAGGAAGGAAGGAAGGAGTGGTGGGATTCAAATATGTCAACAACCGGCTCTCTGTGTGGATGCCGCTTCTGGAATTCCCATTCTGGCTTGGGCAACAAAAAATTAGCTACGGTTCTGCTGAACTGGTGCGAAGTGGCTGAATCCCACCACAGGAAGGAAGGAAGGAAGGAAGGAAGGAAGGAAGGAAGGAAGGAAGGAAGGAAGGAAGGAAGGAAGGAAGGAAGGGAGGGAGGGAGGGAGGGAGGGAGGGAGGGAGGGAGGGAGGGAGGGAGGGAAGGAAGGAGTGGTGGGATTCAAATAGGTGAACAACCAATTCTCTATGTGGATGCCACTTCCGGAAGTCCATTCTGGGCCTGGGCAACAAAAAATTAGCTACCGGTTCTGCTGAACTGGTGCGAAGTGGCTGAATCCCACCACAGGAAGGAAGGAAGGAAGGAAGGAAGGGAGGGAGGGAGGGAGGGAGGGAGGGAGGGAGGGAGGGAGGGAAGGAAGGAAGGAAGGAGTGGTGGGATTCAAATAGGTGAACAACCAATTCTCTGTGTGGATGCCACTTCCGGAAGTCCATTCTGGGCCTGGGCAACAAAAATTTAGCTACCAGTTCTGCTGAAGCAGTGCGAACCGGCTGAATCCCACCACTGGTTGGGGGGCAAGTTTCAGACGTTGCTCAAGAAGCACCTGACCTGGAAGGAGATAAGAAAAACGGAATAATGGCTACATTTGCCAGTTGTTGTTGTTTTGTTTTGTTTTTGTTTTGTTTTTAAAAAAAAACTCTTGTTCCACGGCCTAAAAACTGAAGCTCATTCTCATCTGCCTGAAGGTGAAGCAAACCTCCCATGTCTTGCTTTTTTTTTAAATTTTCTCACTTGCTCTGCAAAACCCACAAATAACACACCTTCTTAACCACACGCCACTTTATTACCCTTTTGGCAACAAGGAGGAAGTCGGTGGATAAACTTGCTTGTTTCAGTTCCAGCACTGAGTCTGCCAGAGAGGAGAAACATCCACTCAGCAGGACGTCAAACAAAAGAGTTCACCCTTTCTAGTGCTAAGAAACCCATGGATTTATTTTATTTTTTTTCCCCAAGAGGTGGGAGAGCCTTTGGGGTTTGAACTCGGCTTCTGCATTTCATCCTCTGCGTTTCACACCGAGCTTGGAAAAGACACAGAGACACACTTTGTGGTGTTTAGATAGATTGTGGTACTGTACTTGTAGAATTCTGGGCTTTCACATTCAGTGACTGTTACATTAAAAAAAGTCATATTGTTTTAAATTAAATGTGGGGGGGGGAGGTTTTGTATTTGCCACAATAGGAAGCTCCCATAAGTATGCAATTATACCTACTGGCAAGTAATGTATGCAAAGTTCATTATATAAGAGTGCCCTTGACTTTAAAAGCAAAAGTTGAAAGGTTTGTACTTTTTCTGCTTTTCTGTAATAGTGAAGTATTCATATGTTTAAGAGTTCTTGGCTTTTTTTTTAAGAGAAGCAAAATATTTCTTTTATTGAATTCTTTAAAAAACATAAATCACTTAATAATTGGTGTGTTGTCTGGGTCACATTTGTAAAAACAATCATTAACAATTAATTGCTATAATCCATATCCCACATAATAATTTTACTTGATGTTCTCTTCCCCCAAAATACCTTCTTTTGCAAGCATTGAATTAATACAGTTCTTATTGTTTTAATGACTTGTTTTAACAAAATGTTTGAATTATTTGAGTCACAGTAACAAAAAATAAAGTTTAAACTTAAAGGCTAAAAAAAAAAAAAGAAAGAAAGCAGCCCGCTAACAAATACAGGGTAGGGGTTCTCAACCTTGGCAACTTTAAGACTTGTGGACTTCAACTCCCAGAATTCCTCAGCCAGCAATGGCTGGGGAATTCTGGGAGTTGAAGTCCACAAGTCTTAAAGTTGCCAAGGTTGAGAACCCCTGAGTCTTTTTGAAAGCTTTTTCTTCTTCTTCTTTTCTTGACAGTTGGCTTCACACAACCTAGTCAGCCTGGGTGTTGTGATTCTTCTGGGTTTGATTCGGAAGCTCGCCTGACCCCAGCCCCCTTAACCAAAGTTAAATATTTAAATCGCCGCTCAAATCTGAAAGCTGAACCCAGCCTTGTAATTTTGGGCATTTTGGGAAGGAAAAGGCAAATCCTCTCACCTTTGTTACACTACTGCTTTTGCACCAGATATTTATATAGTACATTCTTTTCCTTTGGTGCGTTTAGAAGAGGAAGAAGACGGAAGCCTTGGTCTTCCCCCGTACGGAATTGCGACGCTCGAACGGCAGCCTCCAACAGGACCAGGCTCCATTCCCACGAGCCTCTTTCCCGGCCCTCCCTCAAACACTCAACCGCCGCCTTCACACAACCCGGACGGGCCGACTCCGGGTTGGGCGTTCCGCGGATGGCGCGGAGCCGTCTTGTTCGGTCGCTCGCGATGGGCAAAGCCGCCGCGTGATTTAAAGTCGGTAACTCGGGGGTCAAGAGTATCGTGTGAATGCAGGCGGACGGGCATCCGCAGGCTGGCCCCTTCCGTCCTCCGCCGGCCCAGCGCAGGGCAGGGCAGGGCAAGGGCAGCGGGGGCTGAAGCTCTTGGCGACCCTCCCCGCTTGCCTTTCTCCCCGCCTGGTTCATAATTAGGCCTCGGGATGAGCCGAGCCGAGCCGCGCTTTCGGGAGCCCCGAGGCGGCGGGGAAGGGCGGCGCACGTGCTGCGGAGCTGCCGAGGCCCATTAAGCCCGCGCTAATCGATGCGCGCCCAGCTGCTCCGGCACCCGCGCCGGGAAAGACCGAGCGGGATGTCGGCGGCGCTGCGGGGATCGCTTGCTTGGAGCAGCGCCGCCCCCCGAAGCGGAAAAGAGGGGGAGAGGTGGGGGGCGCCCCTACCCCCTCCCCCTCTGTGAAGCAGCTTCGTACTATTTACAGGGGTTCTCAACCTTGGCAACTTTAAGACTGGTGGACTTCAACTCCCAGGATTCCTCAGCCAGCTTTGCTGGCTGAGGAATTCTGGGAGTTGAAGTCCACCAGTCTTAAAGTTGCCAAGGTTGAGAACCCCTGTAAAGGTCGCCCTCTCGAGCCGGGTGAGGGTAGGGTTGGACTAGAGGATCTCCAAGGTCCCTCCCAGTTCTATTCTGATTCTGACTCGGTAATGCCTTGGTCACAGTGATGTTAAAAAAAGGGGGGACTCTAGAAAGAGTGCAGAGAAGAGCAACAAAGATGATCAGGCGACTGGAGGCTGAAACGGAATGGTTGCTGGAATTGGGTAGGTCTCGTTTAACGAAGAGAAGGATGAGGGGGGACATGATAGCAGTCTTCCAGTATCTCAGGGGCTGCCCCAAAGAAGAGGGAGTCAAGCTATTCTCCAAAGCACCTGAAGGCAGGACAAGAAACAACGGATGGAAACTAACCAAGGAGAGAAGCAACCTAGAACTAAGGATAAACTTCCTGACAGTTAGAACAATTAACCAGTGGAACAACCTGCCTCCAGAAGCGGTGAATGCTCCAACACTGGAAGTTTTTAAGAAGAGACTGGACAGCCATTTGTCAGAAATGGTACAGGGTTTCCTGCCTGAGCAGGGGGTTGGACTAGATGACCTCCAAGGTCTCTTCCAACTTTATTATTATTGTTATAAACCCCTCTGCAAGAATCAAGGAGAGAAGCAACCTAGAACTAAGGAGGAATTTCCTGCCAGTGAGAACAATTAATCAGTGGGATGGCTTGCCTTCAGAAGTTGTGGGGGCTCCGACACTGGATGCTTTTAAGAAGAGATTGGACAACCATTTGTCTGAAATGTTACAGGGTTTCCTGCCTGAGCAGGGGGTTGGACTGGAAGACCTCCGAGGTGCCTTCCACCTGTTATTCTGTTACCATCACCCCCCAGTCCTAAAGGATTTGGCTGGTTCAGGGATTGGCTCCAGTTGTGGGTCAGCCCACTCGGTGGAGATTATTCCCATAAACTTTGGTTTACCAAGTTAAGACACCCCAATAGTTGGAATTCCCCCCAAAAAGATGAGTTGAAGATGACTCCTCCAACATCCGTGGGCTCCCCAAGACCCATTTAAGCCCTTTTGCATTGCTGTGCCCACCAGCGACTCCTGCTAGCCAGGGGCAAAGACTGAAGGTGCCAATGCTAAAAGCCCCTTCGCCTTTTATTCATCCCCCAGTCCCCAGAGGCTGTTGTGACTGTGTACACTGAATGCAGAAGGCATTCACACAACTTTCCGTGGAGGAAATAGGTACAGCTCCTGCCTCCCAAATTTAGGACCCACAGATTCACTCTTGTTGCCTTCCTCCCCATGGATTCAGGGTAGATGTCCATGCACAACAGGTCAGCATATGATGGGAGATTTATTTATTAAACGTATCTGCCGATGCCACCCGTCTGCCCACAGGCGCCTTATAATCATTCAGTTAAAACGCAGCAAACAACATTAAAACAATGGAGAAATTAAGACTCAGTTAAGATAAAACAAACCAAGATCAGAACGGTATAAGGAAGCAGAAATCCACGAGTAATCTACTTAATACTTTGCATCTCTCTCTCTCTCTCTCTCTCTCTCTCTCTCTCTCTCTCTCTCTCTCTCTCTCTCTCTCTCTCTCTCTCTCTCTCTCTCTCTCTCTCTCTCTCTCTCTCACTCACACACACACACACACACACACACACACACACACACACACAGAAAGTCGGGTGGAAGAGAGAACTTGGGATTGTTGTCAAGCGTTGTGCTTTCTGAATCCCAGTGTGACACCCAAAGGAAAGACAAGATGCCAAGATGGTTCTGGGTATTAGCCAAGCTCCGTGCTGGCTTTAATTTTATTTGCTTTTAAAAGATGACTTTAATTTTAAAAAATGAATGGCAAGCTAGTATGCCCTGAACAAAGCTTCAGCTTGAGGGATGAACCGTTTTTCTAGTTATTATTCCAGGAGGCCCCTTAGACCTCTGGGGCATTCTTAGAAAATACAAATGGGAGCAGAAGTTCAGAACTTCCTTCCTTTTATTTATTTTTTTATTATTATTTTTTTGCTTCTTAATAAATGGGTGTTTTGTGATTGGCCACATCCACTCTGGCCATTATTCCACAAGTGTGCCCCAATATGCACTCAAGATTCCCATTGTCCCCTCTGACTCCTCAAAATTAGAGTACCCGCATTTGATCAGATGAGCTGCTATTTGCCAATCTGGAAACAATCAAAATGCAAGTTATAAATTGACTAAGCTAAAGTTTAGATTATTCTTCAGGGCTGTGTTCACACAAACAGCCCAGCCCTGGTTAACAAAGCACAATCTCTGGGTTCACCTAAGCTGTCAGGATCAAACAAACTATGATGTATTGTAATGAGATGTCTGGTTCATTCCACACACAAAGACAACGGCTGAGTTTTTAGCCGGGGCTTCGTTCAAGCTCGTCTGAGCATGGTGTGTGAATCCAACCACCAAGTTTGTTTCCTCCCTTTTCGATAGCTTCTTTTCACTCTGGTTCAATTCTTCCCCATTTCTCTCTAATCAGTGGATGCATTTACTGCCTCTTATAGCTAATGAACTGAAAAGGAGAACCAGAGCGCATTAAAACACACCCAGCTCAGAGGGCAGGTGTACAGTTCCACGAACAGGTGGGTTGAAGCAGGAGTTGGATGGATAAGCTGAAAGTTGCACCGCTTCCTTTTGGGGTGGGCAAAAACCATCATTAGAGGGAGCCATTGTTTTAAAGAAGTTTCACATCTCTAATAGCAATAATGCTTCAAGGAAGCTTCTTGCTCAGAGCTTCTCTACGTGACGTCTCAAAACAGCCACAATAATTTTCCGTAACAGACTATAAAGTGGTCAGAGCAACAGAACATAACTTGGGGGGGGGGGAACAGTCATTTTAGAAAGTCCTTTCTTATTCTTCCCATTTTATTCATATTATTTCTCCCGGGGTGGATGGATGGGTGTGAACAAGGCAGCCCTTGCCGGACTCCACTCACCTTACTTCGCTGGCATTTGCTGCCTCTGACGGATAAAGAGGAGGGGGAAAGGTTTCCAGCTGCCCCCCTTTCCGGCCATCAGCAACAGCGGCAGGAGAAGAGAAGAGAGTTGTCCGCAGCTACTCAGGCAGGGGAGATACTGCTCAGTCCAGACACAGACAGGGAGTACCTGGGCTCCAGTAGAGAGGAGGAGGAGGAGGAGGAGGAGGAAGAGGTGGTGTTGATGGTGCTGTCCATCAAGCTGAAACTCAGAGATGCACTGTGAAAGAACAGATGAATGAAGCAGATTAGCTGTTCCTTGAGAGGTGGCTTCTTTGCATGTGTGGGTGTCGGTCTGTCTCTCAGTCTCTGTGAGTGTGTGTTGTGTCTATATACTACCGTATGTGTATGTTGCACTAGGCTGATGGTAGCTTGTTTGCATGTGGGTGGATGTGTCTCTCTGAGTGAATATGTTGCACTGGGCTGATATATATACCGTATGTAGCAGTAGACTAATCATGGCTTGTTTGCATCTGTCTGTCTGTCTGTCTGTCTCTATCTCTCTATCTCTCTATCTCTCTATCTCTCTCTCTCTCTCTCTCTATCTATCTATCTATCTATCTATCTATCTATCTATCTATCTATCCACCTACTTACCTACCTACCTACCACTTGTGGCTTGTTTGCATCTCTCTCTCTCCCTCTCTCCCTCTCCCTCTCCCTCCCTCCCTCCCTCCCTCCCTCCCTCCCTCCCTCCCTCTCTCTCTCTCTCTCTCTCTCTCTCTCTCTCTCTCTCTCTCTCTCTCTCTCTCTCTCTCTCTCTCTCTATCTATCTATCTATCTATCCACCTACTTACCTACCTACCACTTGTGGCTTGTTTGCATCTCTCTCTCTCCCTCTCTCCCTCTCCCTCTCCCTCCCTCCCTCCCTCCCTCCCTCCCTCTCTCTCTCTCTCCCTCTCTCCCTCTCTCTCTCTCTCTCTCTCTCCCTCCCTCTCCCTCTCTCTCTTTCTCCTCTCCCCCCCTACTTGTATAACTTAAAAAAGGAGATAGGAACCACTGGGCTTAAGTAAGCTGCTCTGGCTGTCCAATCAGACGGAGGGATTGCTCCCTTCTTCCATTCATTCAAGAAAGATGTGGGCGTGAGTGCAACTCGACCTCTTTTTCCCACTCCCAATTTGCCGGTTCCGTGGATCACCCTGAGAGGGCAAGCAGGTCAAGTGACCTACTAGAGGCAGCGGATTCCAGCACCCACCTGGTTTTGGAGCCACTTTTGTGGCTAATAGTCATTGCTTTAGAGAAAGTGAGGCATCTGACATGCTCCCTGGGGCATTCTTGAGCCAAAAGTGTATGAAAGAAAAGGAGACTGCAAATGTCCATTACTCTCACTGAGCTTCAAGACTTCAACATTGGCAAGTTTAAAATTATGATATTTATAAACTGCCTTGTGCAAAGAGGCCTCAATGTGGCCAGGGATAAGAAACCACATTTTTTTTAAAAAAAAATGCTATCGACTGGTTAGTACAAGATAGAAAAAACTCTGTTATGAGAAGGTTGAAAAGAACTGCAGTTGGAGAGGAAAATATAATAAACTGCTTTTATTACTGCTTCATGTGTCTGATATGGGTCCCCTAAAGGGATATATTTTAATACAGTATTCTGTTAGAGCGTGCAAGCTTTTGAGTTTCACTGAACTCTTCATTAGAAGATGCCTGTTGAGCTGTCAGTAAAAGCCCCTGTCTGGGTTTACACATTGGGCTAAGCATTCCTATAATTGTTCAGTGTCAGCGTCTTGTGTACTTTGAAACCCAGTCTTTCTGAAGGCTAAACACCAATGTACAATTTGATGTGTTGTGTGAATCCCACCATGCTTGCTTTAAGAAACTATTCTTTAGCGCAGCGGTTCTCAACCTGTGGGTCGCGACCCCTTTGGGGGTCGAACGACCATTTCACAGGGGTCACCAAACACCGCAGTCCGCCATTTTTTCCCCTTTTCCCCTCGGCCGGCGCAGGGGGCAGCACCGCGCATGCATGGGGTAGCACCGTGCATGCGTGATTCGGGCCGTCGTGCCGCGCATGCGCGATGCGGGTGTTGCGCGCGTGCCGAGCATGCGTGATGCGGGCCGTCGTGCGTGCGCCGAGCATGTGCAATGCGGACCATTGTGCCGCACATGCGCAATGCGGACTGTCGCGCGTGCGCCGCACATGCACGATGTGGGCCGTCGCGCCGCGCATGCGTGATGTGGGCCATCACACGCGCCACGCATTCGCAATGCAGGTTGGGGTCGCAGCCTGCAAAAGGTTGAGAACCGCTGCTTTAGCGGAACAAGCCTTCACATGTACTATAAACCCATCTCCACTTTTTGTAGAAGGGGGGAGATAAACAGAATAACAGAGTTGGAAGGGATCTTGAAGATCTTCTAGTCCAACCCCCTGCTCAGACAGGAAACCCTATACCATTTCAGACAAATGGCTGTCCAGTCTCTTCTTAAAGATTTCCAGTGTTGGAGCATTCACAGCTTCTGGAGGCAGGTTGTTCCACTGGTTAATTGTTCTAACCATCCGGAAGTTTCTCCTTAGTTCTAGGTTGCTTCTCTCCTTGCTCAGTTTCCATCCGTTGCTTCTTGTCCTGCCTTCAAGGGCTTTGGAGAATAGCTTGACTCCCTCTTCTTTGTGGCAGTCCCTGAAATATTGGAACCCTGCTATCATGTCACCCCTGGTCCTTCTTTTCATTAAACTAGACATACTTCCATTAAACTAGATTTTCTAGGCTTTTATCACAGGCAAATGTTTGTCTGGGATAACTTGTCATAGTATTGGAATTCAATTCTAGTGCTGGGGAAAAAAACCTTTTGGTTGTAGAGTTTATTTTGCCTATGGTATTTTGATTATTACTCACCAGCTGATGAGTGGTGGAATGGGTAATGACACTCCAAAATCGGCTTCTGGTAATTTGTCCTTATTCTTTTGGTTCCTATATTTAGCTGCCTTGTAGGGTTAACAATTTCCAGCCGGAACATTTGTCCGCATGGGATTGTTAAGAGATCCTACTGAAATACTACATCTTGCAGGAAGTTAATTATATTTATCCTCAAAATGTAAGCTGCTATTTCCTTAGCAAAAAAGCTATTTTCGTTAAAGGTGCCTGCCGGGACAAATGCATTGGAGGCAATATTTCCTACTTCTCATTCTGAGACCCCTCTGTCTGGCCAAATGCTTGTTTAAAGAGAGAAGCAGCATTTATTACATCCCCTACATAGACAGAAATTCAGCAGGAATATCCGCAGGTGGGTTAAAAATTAGTCAAGTTGGCATCCACAGCTAAATAATCAAAGCTCCTTTTCAAATGACTCATCAGAAAAGTACAACTTCAGTTGGGTGATTGTGGCTGCCATTTTGATTTTTATGACCCCTTCCAGGTTCTCCTAGCTGGGTCCCTATCAGGATAATGGCTTTTTAGAAAGAAAAAAATCAAAACCCAGCAAAATTGTAGGAGAAACAACTAAAGTGGTGGTGGGGGGGAGGCTTTTAACAGCTTTCCATTTACCCCATGTTAATTCTTTTGAGATCTTTAGTGCTGGGAGTAAAAGCATTAAAAAGCCAAATAGCTGCTCTTTTTTTTCCCCCTCCAAACTGCCCACCTTGCTCCAATTTTGTTTTTTTCTCAGCCTCTGAACCTCTGAATAATCAAATCATTATGTGTGGAAGCCTCCCTCCCTGCTTCCCCCCCCCCTTTTAAAAAAAATACTAAGTTTTTTAGGCACTTGTTGCTTTTAACAACGCTTTTGTCTCAGCTGCAGGTCAAATTTTTTCTGTCAAGAAGAAAAGTCATGCAGCTGCCTTAGGGGCAATTCGGGGAAGATGGACAATCAGGGGCTGGGCTTTTATTGTGTTTGTGTGGCCTTTTATTTCCTCTGAACGATCTTTTCCCGTCTTTTTATGATACTGCTCTATCGTAGCACGGTAGGCTCTGTTGCCCATCAAGATGAGGAAAGATGATCTAGTGTGCATAATTCCTGCTTTAGGTTCAAGAGGTATTAAGATCGATAGCTTTGTCTTCAAATTGTTGTATTGAGGACACACCCAAGAAATGTGTCCTTGCAGTAACGAATGGCCTAGCAACGGCATCAACCGTTCTACTTATGCAGATAGTCCTTGACTTAAAGCAGCGGTTCTCAACCTTTTCCGGGGCTCGACCCCGGCCCGCATCGTGCAAAAAAAATAATGGCGGGCCCGCACCACGCATGCGTGGCGCAATGGGGCGCATCGCGCATGCGCGGCGCGACGGCCCGCATCGCGATAGGAAAAAAAATGGCCGACCAAAAAAAATGGCTGACAAAAAAAAATGACGGGCCCGCACCGCACATGCGCGATGGGGCGCATCGTGCATGCGCGGCGCGACGGCCCGCATCCCGATAGGAAAAAAAATGGCCGACCCCAAAAAAATGGCGGGCCTGCACCGTGCATGTGCGGTGTGACGGGGCGCATCGCGCTGTGCGCGGCGCGACGGGGCGCATCGCGATAGGAAAAAAATGGCCGACCAAAAAAAAAATGGCCGACCAAAAAAAATAAATAAATAAAAATGGCAGACTGCGGTGCTTGGCGACCCCCGTGAAATGGTCGTTTGACCCCAAATGGGGTCACGACCCACAGGTTGAGAACCGCTGACTTAAAGCACAGGTTCCCCAACCTTTTGGCCACCAGGGACCGGTTCCATGGCGAAAGGTTTTTTCACGGACCGGAGAATGTGTGGTTTTGTGTGTTGCCTGCATCCCAGAGATGGGGCTTTGCTTATTTGTGCGGCCCAGTTGTTGGCATGCCGCGGCCCGGTACCGGTCCACGGACTGGGGGTTGGGGACCCCTGACTTACAGCTTACAGAGGAGAGACTAGAGATGAGACCAGAGTTATGTTTGCAACTCATGATTGCTTCATTTAACGACCACAATCCCTGCTTTGGTGGGTGGGGGCAACTACAGCACCCTTGTGATCGGTCCTAAGGGTGGGGGGAATTGCCAAGTGCCCCAATTTTGTTTGCGTGACCGTGGGAGACTGCAGTAGCCGTAAATAGGTCTTAGTCATAAACCTTTTCTTTCAGCCCTATTGTAACAGTTGCTGAAAAAGGATCGTAAGTTGAGGACTATCTGTAGATTAGCTTAAGCAAAACGACCGCTCTGGGAGCACTCAAGACTGAATTCGAGACACACTGCCTTGCACACCCCGGGATTTGGAGAAATCTGGTTCCTCTTAGCAGATCTGAATGTGGACCATAACTCAGTTTTAATGCTCACCTTGTGCACGCAGAAAGCATCCAGTTTCCACACCTCCACCTCCAATTAAAACTGCAAAGAGACCACCTTTCACTCTGCGGCTTGTGGTGCTCACCCTTTGCCTCTTCCCCCATAGTGCTGCTGAAATTCAATAACATGTTAACTTGCAGCGGTGGGTGGTTGTAAACCATGCAAGAAGCAGCGAAAGAAATGTGTTAAGCCCCTGGTGGGATTAGTAAGCTAATTTCACTTTAAAAAAAAAAAAGCTCCTAAAAGCAAACCTAGAAATTGAAAATTGTGCTCCCTTCTATCCATGCCATCGGCTTCCCAAAACTGCTGGTTCTTGAGTTGGAAACGATGGAGGAACATAAGAACATAAGAAGAGCCATGCTGAATCAGGCCAAAGCCCATCGAGTCCAGCATTCTGTGTCACACAGTGGCCCACCAATTGTACATGGGGATCTTGAGCAGAAAGAGAAGGCAAAACCCTCCCTTTCCCTTGACCCCCAACAAATGGTACCCAAGGGAATCCTGCCTGCCTCAACCAACATAGAGGCGGCACATGGACATCCGTTTTAATAACCACCGATACACTTGGCATCCATGAATCTATCTAGCCCTGCCTTGAAGCTGTCAAGGCTGACAGCTGTCACGACCTCTTCTGGATGTGAATTCCATAAATCAACGACCCTCTGGGTGAAGAAATATTTCCCTTTATTTGTCCTCACTTTCTTACCTATGAGCTTTAGGGAGTGCCCCCTTGTCCTGGTATTGTGTGATAGAGAAAAGAATTTTTCTCTATCCACCTTTTCTATCCCATGCATGATTTTATACACTTCGATCAAGTCACCCCTTAAACGCCGTCTTTCAAGGCTGAAGAGACCAAGGCGTTGCAATCTGGTTTCATAAGGGAGGCGCTCCATTTCCTTGATCATTCTTGTTGCCCTTTTTTGCACCTTTTCCAGTTCCATTATATCCTTCTTGAGGTGCGGTGACCAGAACTGTACACAGTACTCCAAGTGTGGTCTCACCATCGATTTGTACAGAGGCAATACAACACTTGCTGACTTATTTTCGATTCCCTTCCTAATCATGCCAAGCATGGAATTTGCTTTTTTTACTGCTGCTGTGCATTGGGTTGACATCTTCATCGAGCTGTCCACCAAAACCCCAAGATCCCTTTCTTGGGTTGTCTCAGAAAGTTTGGTCCCCATCAGTTGGTAAGTATAATTGGGGTTCTTTGCCCTGATGTGCATAACTTTGCACTTGTTTAGGTTAAAATGCATTTGCCACTTTGTTGCCCACTCACACAATTTCGAGAGATCCTTCTGGAGCTCCCGACAATCAGTTTCACTTTTCACAACCCAGAACAATTTAGTGTCATCAGCAAACTTGGCTACCTCACTATTAACTTCTACATCCAGATCATTGATGAATAAATTAAAAAGTAAAGGTCCCAAAACTGAACCTTGGGGTACACCACTTCACACCGCTAAGAGTTGGATGCTTGGTTGGAACATCTGTACATGTTCGGGGGGGGTGTTTTGCAAAAAGGTCAAGATGGCAACTGTGTGGTTGAAGCTCTGCCTCTTTTTAATATGGGTTCTGTTGTGTGCTGGAGAAGACTCCTGCGAGTCCCCTGGACTGAAAGGAGATCAAACCGGTCAGTCCTAGAGGAGATGAACCCCAACTGCTCTTTAGAAGGCCAGATCCTGAAGTTGAAACTCAAGTACTTTGGCTACCTAATGAGAAAGAAGGACTCACTGGAGAAGAGCCTGATGCTGGGAAAGATGGAGGGCCATAGAAGAAGGGGACGACAGAGAACGAGGTGACCGGATGGAGTCGCTGAAGCAGGAGCCATAAATGGACTCCAGAAGATGGTAGAGGACAGGAAGGCCTGGAGGAACGTTGTTCATGGGGTCGCGATGGGCCGGACACAACTTCGCAACTAACAACAACAAAAATGTTGTGTAGAAAAGAAGAGTAGGGGGGTCATATGGTTGCGGCTATCATTTCGACTCTCTTGGACATCCCTGTGTAGTGATGCAGTTTAGGAGATTTGGTCTGGGGTAAACAAGCTCAGATTTCATCTCAATTGCCAAGATAACCAGTTTAATAGAAGAGAATATTTGTAGATGACGTGGCATCCTTGATGCCCTCTGAGCTCAGTGGTTTCCTTGCAGACGTTCCACTCACCAACTGGTTGTGAGGATATTATTACCTAGTTAGGTAATGAAATGTCTGCAGGCCAACAGCCAAGCTTAGAAAGTATCAAGGACTCCATAACAAGGGTAGTAATTCCCTTTTAGCTCAACCTACTTGCAGGGTTGTTTTGAAGATAAAAAGAGGGGAGACCTACAGTATCTAAGTGGCCACTTGGCTGCTAAAAAAAGGCAGCTGAGGCAGGCAACCTATTCACCAATAGGCCCGTTCTGATCTAGCAGCATCTATTCACCAATGGGCCCATCCTGACTTTAGGGTATGATCCCAGACTCTTCTCATATTTAGCTTCATTGTGCACCCAGTTCTGAGCTGACCTTTTATTCCATAAACAGATAATCATTTCCCCCACCAAAGCCTCCCCCCACACTGCCTCTCTCCCTTATTAAATTGCCTGTTTGCCATTTTCCTTTCCTAGGCAGAAGTGCTCCGTCCCAATAGAATGGGAAAAGGGATTAACAGCAGAAGAAAAAGATTCTCTCCTTTCTGACAGCTGCATTATTTGCTTTCCTCTGCAAAAGAGGAACGGGTGGGGGGGTGGGGGGGGGTTGATACAAAGGATACCCATTGCTGTTAAGAGTTCTACACCATTGGCAAAATTCTGCAGATTCCGCCTTTCTGTCTCTGGGGTAGACTAAGCAAAGCCCTGGTTAAAGTTAATACTGAGTAGGAGATCAATAAGTAGACTCAGTGGTTTCCTTTGCATATTTTATTTTTGTAGCCCTGGGGCAGTTTTTCCAATTTCTGCATTTGGGGAGGCTTCTAATGGTCACAGAGGTGTGACCAGCATCTGCTGACAATCCTACTGAATTGTCTATTCTATTCTATTCTATTCTATTCTATTCTATTCTATTCTATTCTATTCTATTCTATTCTATTCTATTCTATTCTATTCTATTCTATTCTATTCCTATTCCTTATTCTATTCCTATTCCTATTCCTATTCCTTATTCTATTCTATTCCTATTCCTTATTCTATTCCTATTCCTTATTCTATTCCTATTTCTATTCTATTCTATTCTATTCTATTCTATTCTATTCTATTCTATTCTATTCTATTCTATTCTATTCTATTCTATTCTATTCCTAATTCTGTTCCTAATTCTATTCCTAATTCTATTCTATTCTATTCTATTCTATTCTATTCTATTCTATTCTATTCTATTCTATTCTATTCTATTCTAATTCCTATTCCTATTCCTATTCCTAATTCTATTCTATTCTATTCTATTCTATTCTATTCTATTCTGTATTTCTATTCTGTATTTCTATTCTGTATTTCTATTCTATTCTATTCTATTCTATTCTATTCTATTCTATTCTATTCTATTCTATTCTATTCTATTCTATTCTATTCTATTCCTAATTCTGTTCCTAATTCTGTTCCTAATTCTGTTCCTAATTCTATTCTATTCTATTCTATTCTATTCTATTCTATTCTATTCTATTCTATTCTATTCTATTCTATTCTAATTCCTATTCCTATTCCTATTCCTATTCCTAATTCTATTCTATTCTATTCTATTCTATTCTATTCTATTCTATTCTATTCTATTCCTAATTCTGTTCCTAATTCTGTTCCTAATTCTATTCCTAATTCTATTCTATTCTATTCTATTCTATTCTATTCTATTCTATTCTATTCTATTCTATTCTATTCTATTCTATTCTATTCTATTCTATTCTATTCTATTCTAATTCCTATTCCTATTCCTATTCCTAATTCTATTCTATTCTATTCTATTCTATTCTATTCTATTCTATTCTATTCTATTCTATTCTATTCTATTCTATTCTATTCTATTCTACATTCTAACTACTGCGCCGCCATGGCTGTGGTGCAGATTCTGTGATGGGCATAAGTGTGAGGACCAGTAACCTTTTTCAATGCTGTTGTAACTTAAAACAGTTGCGAGATGAATAATTGTAAAGTGAGGCGTTCCTGTTGCCTGTTATTCAGAATTTGGAAAAGGATTTTAGCTGCACCTGTGGTGGTGACCGCTGCTTTGTAAACCACCATCCGGAGCTGTTTGAAATGCTAAAGCCTCTTTCCTGCCAGAGAAACCATTTGCGCAGAGGGCGTGCCTTCGTAACCAATAGTCCTTTCAATATGTTCCAGTGTTCATTGAATACAGAATAACAGAGCTGCAAGGGACCTAATCCAACCTCCTGCTAATGATAATGATCAACTTTTGTAGACTGCTTTTCTCCCTGATGGAGCTCAGAGCAGTGCTCAAAGAAGAGTAAAAAATAAATAAATCTAGTGCCAATAGCAACGTCTGGGTTGCAGGTGGGTTGGAGGAGGTAATATCATGATTAAAGCCCATCAAATCCAATTTATTCATGTCGTCCCTGTTGCGTTCAACAAGCAACAGCAAAGAGAAACACTTCAAAAGGCAAAGCGCTGTGAGCTGTAAGTTCTTCTCCTTCCTTGGCTGGCTTCCTTGCCTGGAATTTGATATCAGTTTAAGCCAGGAATGATTAGAGTAATGAATGTAAGCAGACCTCAAGCAAATCAGGCTATTAAATAATTTCAAGAGGACTGGATGACCTTCGGTCTGCAACTGATTGCTTTTTGGAAGCAAAAAAGCTACAAGAAGAGTACCTCTTCTGAATGCATATAGGTATCTAGGTCAGGGGTAGGCAACCTTGGCTCTTTTATGACTGGTGGACTTCAACTCCCAGAATTCCTGAGCCAGCATGGCTCAGCATGGAAACCTCTCCCTTTCCCCTCAGCGTGGCTGGCTCAGGAATTCTAGGAGTTGAAGTCCAGGGGTCATAAAAGAGCCAAGGTGGCCTACCCTTGGTCTAGGTGAAAGATTAAAGCCCTAGGTATTACAGGTAATCCTCAACGTACGACCACAATTGAGCACAACATTTCTGTTGCTAAGCAAGACATTTGTTAAGTGAGTTTTGCCCCATTTTATGACTTTTCTTGCCACGGCAGTTAAGTGAATCCCTGCAGCTGATAAGTGAACAACCTGGTTGTTAAGTGAATCTGGCTTCCCCCATTGACTTTGCTTCTCAGAAGGACGTAAAAGGGGAAATCACGTGATTCCCCCCCGCCCGGGACAGTGCAACCATCATAAATAGGAACTAGTTGCCAAGTGCCTGAATTTTGATCACATGATCATGGGGATGTTGCAAAGGTGGTAACTACGAGAAATGGTCATAAGTCACCTTTTTCAGTGCCGTCGTAACTTTGAACAGTCCCTAAATGAACTGTTGTATGTTGAGGACTACCTCTAATTTGGCAAGACCTCCCCATGTTTTTTCCCCTTTATTGTTCAAATTATTAAAATAGTAAAATGCAGATGCAAAAAGTCTACACTGAATAGTAGGTATGTCTAGCTTAATGAAGAGAAGGACGAGGGGGGACATGATAGCAGTGTTCCAATATCTCAGGGGCTGCCCCAAAGAAGAGGGAGTCAAGCTATTCTCCAAAGCTCCTGAAGGCAGGACAAGAAGCAACAGATGGAGACTAATCAAGGAGAGAAGCAACCTAGAACTAAGGAGAAACTTCCTGACAGTTTGAACAATTAACCAGTGGAATCACCTGCCTCCATAAGCGGTGAATGCTCAAACCCTGGAAGTTTTTAAGAAGAGACTGGACAGCCATTTGTCTGAAATGGTATAAGGTTTCCTACCTGAGCAGGGGGTTGTACTGGATGACCTCCAAGGTCCCTTCCAACTTTATATTATTATTATTATTATTATTATTATTATTATTATTGTTGTTGTTGTTGTTGTTATTGTTATTGTTATTGTTATTGTTATTGTTATTGTTTGTTGTTGTTGTTGTTGTTGTTGTTATTGTTATTGTTACAATGAAGTGAATTTAAAAAACCCAACCTTTATATATATATACATATACATCTTTGCTCCTAGAAGCACGAAGCCGAAAGCACCAGCCTGAAGATGACAAATGGGACTTCATCGAAATGTCGCCAAGACACTTCAAATTCTATGTGGGAGAAAACCCGAAGAACCAAAGACATATATACATCTACATACATACATACACACATATACATACATATATAGATACATACATACATATATTAGAAAAACAAAAGAAATCAAGCACCAGGATAAAAGTATAAACAAAACTGTATAATATAAAACCACTTAGCTTTCGTAGGCCAAACTGCCGACATCGTCAGAGTGAAAATAAAGGATCTGGGAGTTATATATAGATAAGCATGCCCTCCCCCCTAGCATGCCCTACTAGTGGAAGGTGACATGGCAGAGATTTAAAGAAGGGTTAATCAGAATTGGGGATATTTGCGTTCCACACTCCATTCAGCTAAGAGGTCTTGGTCATTTTTTTTTCCAGCCTAGAGGTATCTAAACTCAATCAGAGTGTAAATTACGTTTTGCAAATCTGATAAAGCTCTGGAAGCCTAAAGTTAAGAAGAAATTCATGCCGGTATAATGTGTTTATTTGTAATTAGAGCATACAATTCTCTTTTGCAGCCTTCCCAAGCTGCACATGCTGTTTTGATAGAGAATCTGAAAAAGATGCTCTCTAGGAAAAGTATAGAAGCAGAGAAATCATTAAAAAGTAGATGTTTTGGTTTGTTTCAGAGGTGTATTAATCAGTGACTCAGAAAGATGGAAGACTCTTTCTGCAGCATCTTACGATTTTAGTGTTCCTAAAAGAGTAGTTTGAACAGCACCAACTAGTCAATTAAAGAAATAGTCTACTATGACTAGCTGCATTGATTGGCTTCCAATTTGGACAAAAATGATGAAACCAGGAATTGTTTCCTCTAGACCAAATCTTTCTGCAGCTTTTTATTTGGAAAGTTGAAAGAGACCTTGGAGGTCATATGGGCCACCCCCCTACTCAAGCAGGACACCCCCTATACCATTTCAGACAAATAATTATCCAATCTCTTCTTTAAAACCTCCAATGGTGGAACATTCACAACTTCTAGCTGTTAGGGAATTTCTCCTTAGTTCTAGGTTGCTGCTCTCCTTGCTTAGTTTCCATCCGTTGCTTCTTGTCCTGCCTTCAGGCACTTTGGAGAATAGCTTGACTCCCTCTTCTTTGGGGCAGCCCCTGAGATATTGGAACACTGCTATCATGTCCCCCCTGGTTCTTCTCTTCATTAAACTTTCAAAAGCTTCTAAACTGAGTGATATGATCAACCTGCCTAATTCTTGCTTGAATGGGGATGTTTCTAAAAGTGGAGAGCATCTAGATTCAAATATAGGTTCTTGAATCTGAAGAAAGGTGCGGGTTTTTTTTCATCTTGTCCACTTAGTGCCCTCCCTAAATGCATTTAAAAGTTTCTTCCATTTCCCATCCATTTCCTGCATCCTCTAAAAAATCTGATGTGCCACTAACAAGAAAGATGCTTCACAACAAGAGTTTAACGACCATGCCAAGGTAAACTACCTTATACCTCCATATGTCACAGTTTTAAAGCAATTCATCCTAGTTCTCCTACAATTAAATAGCCATAATCAAGGCTCTCTGCTGCCCACATCTGAAAGGCTCTCTAATTTCAGCTGATTTACACAATATTTTTTCCCGTATGCTTTTAAAAATATTGTGCACCTGCTCCACATACTTGAATGAAAATTTTTTTTAATTTATTTTTATTTTTTAAAACAACAAAATTTAACACAACACACACACAGTGTATACTCCTCTTTTTTTTTAACAGCAATTTCGTAACGTAATCTTCTATTATTTACACTTTCCCCCTTTATTCTTCTTTAGATATATTTGTCCTTGTTGTCCCGTTGTTCCTTGTTTGCATTTTATTTCCTTCATACTATACTTCATTCTAAACATAATACATATTATTATTACTATACATTATTATTATACACGCATTTTCCATTTTTGACCTTTCCACATTTATTCTCATTTATTATTTCTAGTCTCCAACCAGTCATACCACTTATTCCATATTAAATAATACTCTGTGTCTTCCTTTTATCTCTTTTGTTAATTTGCTCATCTCAAATGAAAATATTAAAGTATATTTTAATTTTTAGCTTTGTGCCTTTTATAATTTTACAGTTTTTAACTATATATATATTTTAGCTTTGTCGCATGCCACCTGCAGTCCCTTTTGTATTGTGTCTTTCGTGACTGTATTTTTATTATTCTCTGCATGTGTTTCTTCGTTAAGTTATAGTCAAATGTATTTTTAATTCTGATGATGCACTGCTTGAAAGGCAGAATATAAATATGTTGAAGACAAATAAGTACATAAATATTGCACAGTATCCCCATGAAAAAGAGAGATTTCGGTTAAATATCCTGGAAAGGGTGAGTACACTTGACAAGCCTCACGTCTCATTTATTTGGTGGTTTGTTTTGCTTCTGGCAGCCCCATTACTTTCCATTTGTCATTGTCTTCTTTATTTTGTTACCCCTTCATTTGCTTTTTGCTTCCTCATTTGTTTTGTTTCTATTCAATCAGAGGCTCACGTTTTCTTCTGATTCCTAAACTTTGGATTCTTCCAGTCAAACGCCATATTTCCCAGCCCTACAAATGCCTCTTAGGCTGTGCATCAGCCAAATTTCTCTGCTGGGAAACAGACATCTTAACAACTTTGCAGTAGAGGTTAAGGCAGTGGTTCTCAACCTTTTTCAGGTTGAGACCCCACTTGCCCCGCCCATGCACGGCACGATCCTGACCTGCGCTGAGCGCGCACGCAACGGGCCGATCCGCGCATGCGCGCGCAACGGGCCAATCCGCGCATGCGCGTGCACGACGGCCCGAACCACGCATGCGCGGCGTGACAGCCCGATCTGCGCATGTGCGGCGCACGCAATGGGCCGATCCGCGCATGCGCGGCACGCGTGCAACGGCCAGAACCGTGCATGCGCGGCGCGCGCGCGACGGGCAAAAAAAATGGCGGACCGCAGTGTCCGGCGACCCCCGCAAAACGGTCGTTCGACCCCAAATGGGGTCGCGACCCATGGGTTGAGAACCGCTGGGTTAAGGCATCAGGCTAGTAACCGGGAGACTGTGAGTTCTAGTCCTGTTTTAGTCACGAAGCCTGCTGCGTGACTTTGGGATCATCCTCTCTCTCAGCCCTAGGAAGGGAGCAATGGCCAACCACATCTGAAAAGTTGCCAAGAAATTTGAAGACACAAAAAAGACACTAGCACAGAATAAGGTTGAAAAAACTGGGATTTTGACTCATTAGAGGGGATTTTATATTGCCAATCAGAGGGTTAAAGGGAGATGTTGAGATAAGGGGAATTTTGGTTATTAGATTTATAATATTTGGAAACTAGTTGAAAATAAGGATTTTATTGGCTTAATATTTAAAAACTAGATTTAAAAGGGAAAAGAAAATTAAATATTATGAATATGTTTGAGTTATTGATTAACCCAGGCAATATATATATAATGGTTTTGATTTATTAAAAGGGGATATTGTGTTATTAAGTAGATGATTTAATATGATGGGAAATAGATAACTCTTAGGAAATAGAACAAGATTATATTCAAATAGATGAAATATGTATTTTGGATATTATAGTTTGTTATGAAGTGAGATAAGAGAAATTTTGGTTACCCAAAATCTGAAAATTATAAATATCAAAGGTTAAATTGGAATATTGATAAGAAATGAGACAATGAGTCAGTCGAGATGACAGAGGCCCGTCTTAGTCCTGTTGAATGGGAGGAGTTTGACCTGGTAACTCCTGATGACGTGGACATTGGAGCTGTGAGTTCGGCCACCTGTTTACTGGACCCGTGCCCCTCCTGGATGGTCTCGGCTAGCAGGGTGGTGACACGGAGCTGGGTCCAGGCTGTTGCTAACGCTTCATTGAGGGAGGGGTCCTTTCCGGCTCCCTTAAAGGAGGCACTTGTGCGCCCCCTCCTCAAGAAGCCTTCCCTGGACCCGGCATTTTTAAATAATTATTGTCCAGTCTCCAACCTTCCCTTTTTAGGGAAGGTTGTCGAGAAGGTGGTGGCACTCCAACTCCAACAGTCCTTGAATGAAACTGATTATCTGGGCCCTGAGCAGTCTGGGTTCAGGTCCAGTTACAGCATGGAAACTGCTTTGGTCGCGCTGACCGATGATCTCTGGCGGGCCCGGGATAGAGGCTACTCCACTATCCTGGTGCTTCTTGACCTCTCAGTGGCATTCGATACCATGGTATCCTTCTGCGCCAGTTGGAAGGGCTTGGAGTGCGGGGCACTGTTTTACGGTGGTTCACCTCCTACCTCTCTGGCCGGTCGCAGTCGGTGTTCGCAGGAGGTCAGAGATCGGCTCCGAGGCCTCTTCCATGTGGAGTCCCTCAGGGGTCTGTTCTCTCACCTCTGCTTTTTAACATCTACATGAAGCCGTTGGGTGAGATCATCCGTCGACACGGGGTGAGTTATCATCAATATGCTGATGATACTCAGCTTTATATCTCTACCCCATGTCATTACAGCGAAGCAATGGAAGTGATGAACCGGTGCCTGGAGGCTGTTGAGGTCTGGATGGGTGCCAACAGGCTCAGACTCAATCCCGACAAGACGGAGTGGCTATGGGTTCTGCCTCCCAAGGACAATTCCAACTGTCCGTCCATCACCCTGGGGGGAGAAGTTTTGTCCTCCTCGGTTTGCAACTTGGGTGTTCTCCTCGATCCACAGCTAAGTCTAGAACATCATTTTTTGGCTGTGGCGAGGGGGGCATTCACCCAGGTTCGCCTGGTGCGCCATTTGTGGCCCTATTTGGACCAGGAGTCACTCCTCACAGTCACCCATGCCCTTGTCACCTCGAGATTCGACTACTGTAATGCTCTCTACATGGGGCAACCTTTGAAGAATGTCCGGAGACTGCAAATAGTCCAGAATGCGGCCGCGCGAGCCGTCTTGGGTCTCCCAAGACATGCTCATATCACTCCAGCTCTCCGTGAGCTGCACTGGCTACCAATTGGTCTCCGAACACAATTCAAAGTGTTAGTTATGACCTATAAAGCCCTTTATGGCAATGGACCAGGATACTTGCGGGACCGTCTTCTGCCTCATGAATCCCAGCGACCGGTTAGGGCGCATAGGGTTGGCCTCCTACGAGTCCCGTCTGTTAGACAATGTCATCTGGTGGGGCCTAGGGCAAGGGCCTTCTCCGTTGCTGCCCCAGCCCTCTGGAGCCAGCTTCCCTCAGAGGTTCGTACTGCTCCCTCCCTCCTAGCTTTCCGGAAACTCCTGAAGACGCATCTATGCCGACAGGCTTGGGGCGTATGAGCTGTGCTCTGCCCCTGGGCCTAGGAATGTCCCTCCATCAGTGAATGTGAGTTGACTGTGTCTGTATGTTGTATGAATGTGATTAATTTTATTGTTATAATTTTATTGTATTGTTTCTTTGTGAGCCGCCCTGGGTCTTAGGAGAAGGGCGGCATATAAGTTCGAGTAATAAATAATAAATAAATAAATTAAAAACTGAGTAAAAATCAATAACAGGATATGAATTGTTTATGACGATTGAATGTAATTAAGATATGTATAAGCTAAAATTTTATTGATAAATGTAATAATGATGTTCTTACTGGGTTGATATAATTAGAAATGTACTAACCTGAATATGAGACAGTAAATGTTAAGGGAAAAAGAGAAGCAATATTTGATGTTGTAACCTGAGATTTGCACTAAGATTTTGTTATTGAACTATTGTAACCCAGTCACCACATTGGTTTTTAAATATTCAAATGTAAAACTGGAAAATAAATAAAATATTATAATAAAAAAAGACACTAGCACACCATCTTCTAGAATAACAGGGTTTTTAAAGAAGTGCTTCAGTGATGAAAGGTTCCAGATATTAAAAAGTCTTCTGCAAGTTTTAAAATAATGTGAAATTCCTTGTGGGCCTTGTCATAATTTTGCTTGTGCTTTCATAAGGACAAGACTGGAAATGTTGAGATGGGAAAGAGGGAATTAGTTAAATCTTCAAGTGTTGGGAGTGCAGGTTAAAGACAAGATTAAAGTAAAGAAACGTAGCCTTTCACTTCCCAAAATCTCTACTGGTTCCTCTCTGATTATGTCCTTGGGTTTCTTGGTGCTACTACATCCTCTTTCAGCAGAATCCCTTCATATATTACGAAAGAGGCTAGAAGAGACACACAGAACCGTCTTCTGATCATTCTAAGCTAAGTACAATTTTCACATATTTCCTCCGTGAAGATTTAGCCAATGCAGTTCTCCGTGCCAGGAAAACTCCTGTGTGGTTTCTTCCAGAAAGACACCAGTACATTTTATTACTTGAAGGCACAGATTCTGAGAAAGAAAGAACATTCAGCATCTTTCAGAGAAACATGAGGGAGGAACAGCCGAAGATTCAGTACAGGAGCAACCCAAATTCATCTTGGTTAGTCTGTATTTTAGTCTTTCCTTCCCGCAAGACTTCACTATGTCCGAGTTTGGAGTTTAATTAAACTCTGACCTAAATTTATTTATTCAACATTTTCGAGCTGATCAGAAACTAAAGAAATCATGTTGGAATTGGGCTCATAACTGCACTTTTAATGCTTTGTATTTCACCTCCCCAGACACTGTCCTTTTTTATTACATTTTTGGATGTGTGGATCCTGGCCTTGATATTGTGTTCTCCAGTTATCTATTTCAGGCAAACAGAAGTAAATCCAACTGGCAGTGATCCTATTAATTGCTCTAACTATTATGGTGAGTTTGAAATGACCAAGGATCCTGTAATGGTCATCAGCCGCTTCATCTTGCCTTTGCCATTGCCTTCACAGTTATTCTTCTCTGCTACGGGGCGATTGTCTTGAAACTCAGAAGCAATCAGTTGGCTCTGTCAAACAAGGCCTATAAAGTCATCATGGCAGTGATTGTTCCCTTTTTTGTCTTCTGGCTCCTCTATTATGTTTTCCTGTTTATTGACCTAAAGCAGGGGTAGGCAACCTTGGCTCTTTTATGACTCGTGGACTTCAACTCCCAGAATTCCTGAGCCAGCATGGCTCAGCTTGGAAACCTCTCCGTTTCCCCTCAGCATGGCTGGCTCAGGAATTCTGGGAGTTGAAGTCCACGAGTCATAAAAGAGTCGAGGTTGCCTACTCCTGACCTAAACTATGGAACACAACCCAGCATGCATTTGGCACTGTATGCCGGATTTCCCTTAACATTTTGCTTGGCTTTTATCAACAGCTGCCTCAATCCCATCTTCTACGTCTTTATGGGTCAGGATTTCAGAACGAGCCTGAGACGGTCCCTCCTTTCTGCATTTCAGAATGCCTTCACTGAAGAGGTCAGGCAGACTGCAACAACCAACAAGCCAAATCTTTAGCAGAGGTGAGATCCCAATTATGAACTCTGCAAAGCTCCCCCATTCCAAAGCTTGTTGGCTTGAGAAGACACATGCAATGCTAAGGTTGTTCTTTCCAAATCTATTCTCTACACATTCGGGCTGCCTTGTTTATCTCAGCCCAAAGCTAGAGTGAATTGAATCTGGTTGATGCTGCTGTATCTCTATCTCTATCTCTATCTCTATCTCTATCTCTATCTCTATCTCTATCTCTATCTCTATCTCTATCTCTATCTCTATCTCTATCTCTATCTCTATCTCTATCTCTATCTCTATATCTATGTAGGTCTTTGGTTCTTCGGGTTTTCTCCCACGTAGAATTTGAAGTGTCTTGGCGACGTTTCGACGAAGTCCCATTCGTCATCTTCAGGCCGGAAGCACCAGCCTGAAGATGACGAATGGGACTTCGTCGAAACGTCGCCAAGACACTTCAAATTCTACGTGGGAGAAAACCCGAATAACCAAAGACCTACATACAAACACCCACGAAAACCTCAGAAAACACACACACACACACACATATATCCATATACCTCTATCTCTATATATCTAAATCGATATATCTATATATCTCTATCACTATCTATATAGATATTTAAAACTAGAAGCACAGATCACCAAGACTAAAAAATTTATTAAAACTGAGCTTTTGTCAGTGCCTGCTGACATCATCAGAGTTTAAGCCAGGATTGGAGAACAAGTTCTTATAGTCTTTGTGAAACCAGTAGTTTAGTTAATGAGCATGTTATGGGTCTGTTCGGTCCCCACCCTCCTCTAGCACTAGAGAGGAACGACCGGCCGAGAGGATAGCAGCACAGACAGAAATGTCAGACGATCAACGAGATGATTGCATGTGGCAGGAGGGAACACTCCCAGTGGGTGGGGCGAGTGGAGAGAGGCAGAGGCCAAAACTCAAACAGATATTAGTGAATCTGACGGAAACGATGTAATTGATTACGGGATGGCGGGGACCAAAAAGACCCGTAACACGCTCATTAGCTAAACTACTGGCTTCACAGAGACTATAAGACAGACATGTCAAACACAAGGCCCGGGGGCCTGATGCGGCCCACAAAGTGGTTTCATGTGACCCGCGAAGCCATCCTGGAAACAGTGATGGAACAGCCCCCTCGGCCCTGGGCCAGGCTGGCCGGGAGCCAATGTACAATTTTGTCATGGCCATATATGCTGAAACACATTCAGTCTTAGCTCCATAAACACCCCCTGCATGGTCTGAGAGGAACAGTGAGGCTCCTCCAGTGGACCCTGCCTTGGCACTTGCCCTGGTCCCACCCCCTTCTGCCAGAGACCCTCAGATCTATCCCACTCCTGCCCAGGCCCCCACAGGCACCCTTGATGTGAACGATGTAGAGCTGGCCATGCCCACCCAGTAGGCCACACCCACTCCATCCACGCCCACCCAGCAGGCCGCACCCACCCCGGCCCCCTGAGGGCAACCGCAATGCTGATGTGGCCCTCAATGAAATTGAGTTTGACACCCCTGCTATAAGAACTTGTTCTCCAATCCTGGCTTACATTCTGATGATGTCAGCAGACGCTGACGAAAGCTCAGTTTTAATAAATTTTTTAGTCTTGGTGATCCGTGTTTCTAGTTTTAAATATGAATATACCCAAGACTCACATTTTCAGGACTATTTTAGATATTTAGATCTAGACAGTGGTGGGATTCAAATATGTGAACAACTGGTTCTCTGTGTGGATGCCACTTCCAGAAGTCCATTCTGGGCCTGGGCAACCAAAAATTAGCTACCGGTTCTGCCAAAGTGGTACGAACTGGCTGAATTCCAGACTGGATACAGATACAGATACAGATACAGATACAGATACAGATACAGATACAGATACAGATATAGATTGACAGACAGATATAGATATGGATATAGATATAGATGTAGATGTAGATGTAGATGTAGATGTAGATGTAGATATAGATATAGATTGACAGACAGATATAGATATAGATTGACAGACATAGATATAGATGATATAGATATAGATCAGTGGTTCTCAACCTTTTTCAGGTTGAGACCCCACTTGCGCCGCCCATGCACGGCGCAACGGGCCGATCCGTGCATGCGCAGCGCGTGCGCGACAAAAAAAACCAAACAAAAAAAAACAAAATGGCGGACGGCGACGGGCCAATATGCGCATGTGCGTGACGGCCCAAACCGTGCATGCACGGCGCGCGCGACAAAAAAAAAAACAAAATGGCGGACCGCGATGGGCCGATCCACGCATGCGTGGTGTGTGCGTAACGGCCCGAACCGCGCATGCGCGACACGCGCGACAGAAAAAAATGGCGGACCGCGATGGGCCGATCCGTGCATATGCGGCGTGCGCGCAACGGGCCAATCTGCGCATGCGCGGCGCGCGCGTGATGAAAAAAAAACACAAAATGGCGGACCGCAGTGTCCGGCGACCCCCGTGAAACGGTCGTTCGACCCCAAATGGGGTCGCAACCCATAGGTTGAGAACCGCTGATATAGATTGACAGACAGACATAGATATAGATATAGATATAGATACTCCTAACTGCAGGTATGAATCCCAGATTCCGATAATGCAGTCTCATTTTATTCCATTAGCCCTCCATGATTGAGTCCAATGGGAGCCGGTTCAGATCCAGTGTTATTTGAGCCGACCCTGTACCAGCTCAAATAACATTTCTTATTATAAGATTAATACATCAAAGTTCTAGATATCAGAAATTTGATATTCTTGGTTATTCCTGCAGGTGAATAATGAATTAGAATAGATCAGTGTCCTCTTAGTTCTGAATCTCTCCAATGTGAACAATTTGATTTTTCTTTGCTTGCTTTGCAAAAGCCCTCTTGCTGATGAATCGTTAACAAACATGGATCTTTTTTCATTGATTGATTGCATTTCCTCTTACCTACAGTTTAAATCAGTAGTTCCCAACCTTTTCTATACCTCGCACCCCTAGAATGCTTCTGATATGTTCTTGCACCCCTTACAAAAGTTTGAAATAACGGCAACGAATTATGCATATAGACTATAATTTTGAAAACCCAAGTTTTCGCACCCCCTGGAATATCATCTCACACCTCAGGGGGTGCTCTGCTTTCCTCAGTTATGAAAGCATGATAGTTTGATTACATCATATTATTACTTTCGCTCATATTGAAAGAGATATGTCTCATCTAGATAATATAGCTTCTGTTCTCCTCTAACATTGTTTTATGGAAAGCAATGGCTGTTGTGTTTTAATATGTGAGGTTTTTACCCAGCGTATGCTAGTTTTAATGGAATTTGGTATGAATTGTTCCTTCCGATTCTATTTTATTATTATTTTCTCTCATATTGAAACAGAGATATGTCTCATCTTAATAATACCTCTTCTGTACCACTCTTACATTATATTTTATGGAACTGCCATGGCTGCTGTGTTTTAATATGTGTGGTTTTTTCCAGAGTGGAGATGATGGGACATTTGTTTATTATTGCTAGCTTTTATGGATGTTGGTACAAATTGTTCCCGTTTGATTCTCTAACCTGGTTAAATAGTATGAAATGTAATTGAAGAATTACACGATTGTCACCACAATGTGAAAAAGATGTTGAGACTCTAGAAAGAGTACAGAGAAGAGCAACAAAGATGATTAGGGGACTGGAGACTAAAACATATAAGGAACGGTTGCTGGAATTGGGTATGTCTAGTTTAATGAAGAGAAGGACGGGGGGGGGGATATGATAGCAGTGTTCCAGTATTTCAGGAGCTGCCCCAAAGAAGAGGGAGTCAAGCTATTTTCCAAAGCCATTGAAGGCAGGACAAGAAACTAATCAAGGAGAGAAGCAACCTAAAACTAAGGAGAAACTTCCTAACAGTGAAAACAATTAACCAGTGGAACAACCTGCCTCCAGAAGCTGTGAATGCTCCAACACTGGAAGTTTTTAAGAAGAGACTGGACAGCCATTTTTCTGAAATGGAATAGGGTTTCCTGCCTGAGCAGGGGGTTGGACTAGATGACCTCCAAGGGTTCTTTCCAACTTTATTATTATTATTATTATTATTATTATTATTATTATTATTATTATTATTATTATTATTATACATAAATAAGGTGGAATGAAGAATTACATGTAAGGACTTTATGCTGGTCAAATCTTGCAAATGCCCAAATTGTGGAATTGAATTATGCATTCAATCAAGACAAATAAAACTGTTTTTATTTCATTTCCATTTTTCTCCTTTTTTGCCCTCTCTATAAAACATGTTTCTCTGTTGAGAAAGGCCTGCCAGATTTAGACTGAAATCTCCTTCTTTCTCAGCCCAACTCACCTCACAGTGTTAATGGTTGCAAGGAAAACAGGGGGAGGAAGGTATGTTAGATTTGGTCACCACTTTGAGTTAGTTGTGAAAATAATAAAAGCAGGATACAAATAAATAACATTGCTCTCTAAGAAAATCAGCTGAAATCAGTGCATGAGAGAGGCGTTTGCATGGGTTTGTGGTGCTTCAAACTGATGCAGGAATAAACGAAATAAACTACTCATCTTTTAATGGGCTTAGTTAAGGGTGTTGTGTATTGATCAATTCAGTAGAAAGCACTGGATTAAGATGAAGCTTTCTGGATCCAGAAGATTCAAGGAAGAAGGGATGGTTTCCTTCCTTCCTTCCTTCCTTCCTTCCTTCCTTCCTTCCTTCCTTCCTTCCTTCCTTCCTTTCTTGAGAATAGAGCAATACAGAATAGAGGAAGGTATCAGGAAGACGTAGTACAACTTCACAAGAACTTGTGGGGAGGAAGGGAGGTTAATGTTCTTCTAAATAATAGGCATAACCAAACAATATTGTAAAACAGTGTTTTGTTTTTTAAAAAGGAAGAAGCTTCAACTGTAGCTGTGTTTAAAACACTTGCGGCTTTACCTATGGTTTTGGGGACACTGTCGTAATTTTTTCACACAGAGAGATACAAGGCACTCCCTGCCAAAATCACCTTACTGGCAGAGGAGAGGAATTATCCAAGTAGGAGACAAATGTACTAAAACTTTTTTTTGGAGGGTTCAACTCAAAATTAGCTTTGGCACGACTTCTCTCATTCCCTTCTCTTTTGGTGGCTTTTTTCAGGAATCTCAACTGGTTAGGGGAGAATCAAACTTCTTCTCTTCCCATGTTACACTCCTTACTTGATCATCACTAAAGGAGCCATCCTGATGTGACTTGCAGAAGGTCACAAAAGGAGATCACATGACCCCGGGACACTGCAACCATCCTAAATACGAATCAGTTGTCAAACATCCGAATGTAAATCACATGACCCTGGGGATACGTCAATGATCATAAGTATGAAAAATGGTCATCAGTCACTTTTTTTTCAGTGCCGTTGTAACTTGGGACACTCACTAAATGAACTGTTGTAAGTTGAGGATTACCTTTAGTAGTTCAGGGTTGAAGTAAGGGGGTCCTTGGTGCTCTCTGAGCTTGGTTGTTTCCTTGTAGATGTTTCATTATCCAAACCAGCCTCAGGATCTGCTGCATGCCTCATACTTCCAGGTGACTTCTCTTTCTGTTGACAGGTCCCTGCCACCTCCCCAAGGCTGCTCAGGGTTGCATGAGGTCTTCATTCTTGAAGTGGCTTTGGAGGATGTTCTGCTGCAGCCTCTGGAAACCATGAAAGAGCAGGCCCCTTGTTGTTGTTAGTTGCAAAGTTGTGTCTGACTCATCGCGACCCCATGGACAACGTTCCTCCAGACCTTCCTGTCCTCTACCATCTTCTGGAGTCCATTGAAGCTCATGCCTACTGCTTCAGTGACTCCATCCAGCCACCTCATCCTATGGAGAAAAGATCTTTACAGCATTGGACTTTCCTTTCACCGCCAGATGCATCCACAGCTGAGCGTCCTTTCGGCTTAGGCCCAGTCGCTTCACTCTTTTTGGCGCTACTAGTACTAGCCCTCTGCTCTTCCCCAGTAGCCTATTGGACACCTTCCGACCTGAGGGGCTCATCTTCCAGCGTCATATCTTTTTGGTCCCGTCCATGGGGTTTTCATGGCAAAGATACTGGAGTGAGTTGCCATTTCCTTCTCCAGTGGATCACATTTGGTCAGAACTCTCTGCTATGACCTGTCCGTCTTGGGTGGCCCTGCACAGCATAGCTCATAGCTTCATTGAGTTTATTTATTTATTTTATTTTGCAATTTCTATACCGCCCCCCTCCGAAGGACTCGGGGCGGTGTACAGCCCAATTAAAAACATCAACATACAAAAAGTAAAATGATTAAAAATAGATTAAACAATTTGGCCCAGAATCATTAAAAACCCAATACATTGTCTTAAAAGCAACAATCCCCTAAAACAATTATGGCCTTGTTGGTACCGGAGCTACTATCCCAGGCCGGCTTGTCGAAAAAGATATGTTTTTAATTCTCGACGGAAGGAGCGCAATTCTGTCATCGTACAGAGTTCGGGGGGGAGCTCGTTCCAAAGCATTGGAGCTCCCACAGAGAAGGCCCTCCCCCTGGGGGTCGCCAGCCGACATTGTCTGGCCGACGGCACCCTGAGAGACCCACACTCTGTGGGAGAGCGTACTGGACGGCGGGAGGTATTTGCTGGCAGAAGGCAGTCCTGTTAGCACAAGCCCCTTCGCCACGCCAAGGCAGTAATCCATGAAGGAGAGCAGGCCCCAGTTCTCCCACAATTTTTGGCTGGTCTGAAGGTCTCATGAGGGCGCACACCATTCTCACTCAGCTTCCACAAGCCTTCAAAAATCGTGCACGAACAGATGTGCTTTCGAGAATGGTTGTCAGCCGTCGGTGAACGCTGGCATGTCAGCCAAAACTATTGTGGTGTGCCACCTTTTGACACACGTGTCACAGATGCATCATTACTGCACTAAACATTTCCAATCCCCTGGGATCCAGGAATGGTAGTCAGGACTCTCTAAATCAGAAATCAGGATACTTAGGTAAGATGTATATGGAGATTGTCAGTCCTCGGGGTCATGGTTGTCCCAAAGGTGCTTTTTCAGGAGGCACCTGGAAGAAGAAGCTGAAGAAGCTTCTTGGATGAGAAGCAAAAACATCTTCAAAGAAAAACAAGGAAGTCCAGGTGCCTCCTGAACTTGGGATTTAGGTAAGATATTTCTGTGCTGAGAAAATAGCCAGTTTGGTGTAGTGGTTAAGGCATCAGGTTAGTAACCTGCCAACTGTGTGACTTCTACTTACTCCTGCTTTAGGCAGAGATTAAAAGTCTTGTGCAAGTTTTTTAAAACCATGTGAAATTCCTCCTCAGCCTTTTTGTCATCATTTTGCTTGTGCCTTCAAGAGGACAAGATCGGAGACATGTTCCATTCTTTCGTTTCGCATCATGCCTTTGCTTTTTTTTTTTTTTACTTTAAAGAATCTTTTATTTGAGAAACAAAGTATTGGCACTATATAGTTGAAACCAAAAACTAAATTCCCCTCCCCTGGGTACAATGTAACAAGCACAATTCCCTCCTCCAATAAAACAGTAATAAATCACTTTCCCCAATTAGCCTTGAAGCAAAGGCTTTCTCCCCAGCTCTCCAGAAACTCTTATCAACTCTGGGCCCAATGACCTTGGGTTCCCACAGCCAGAGTATTTTTTTTATTATTATTTTAAAAAAAATTTATTAAAGCAATCAACATTAATCATAATAGCATACTAAAAAGCAGTCAACATAAATCATGAAATACAACAGTAAGTAATAGTCTTTGTGTACGTAAACCAGGGGAAAGTTCAAGCTATTTTAACTAGTGCAAGATGAGTCAAGTACAGTACATGTTTTAAAAGTGTACCATTTTCCATCCCTGGAAATGTTAAGATCGGAAAGGGGCCATCAGCGGACTCTGAGATTGACAGATAAAAACCTCTGAAGGGTGGGGAGTACAGATTAAAACTGAGGTTAAAGTGAAGAAACTTTAAGGCCGCACTTCCCGTGTAATCTCTACTGGTTCCTCTCTGATTACGTATTCAGGGTTCTTGATCTTACCTCAGCCCCTTTGCAGCAGAATCCCGCCATCTACTACAACAGGAGTCGGAGGAAACACACACCAAACGGTCTTCTGATTGTTCTAAGGTAAGTACAATTTTCCTTGCTATCTACAGATTATTTCCTGATGAAGATTTAGCCAATGCAGTTGGAAAACTCCTATGTGGTTTCTTCTAGAAGGACACCAGCAAATTCTATCACTTGAAGGCAAAAATTTCTGAGAAGCAGAAAGGAATCCAGCGTTTTTTGAGAGGCAGGGCAGAGAGGCAGAGCAAAAAAAAAATCAATGCAGGAACAACCCAGATTCATCATTGTTAGTCTGTGTCTTTTCTTTGTCTTCCTGCAAGTCTTCGCTGTATCCCAACATGGAGTCTAGCTAAGATCTGACCTAACTCTATATATTCAGCATTTATATTATGAGAGATTTCTTGAGATTTAGCTGCTTACCACCATTCAAACACTAAAGAAGAGAAGTCCGAAACTCGATCTTTGATGCATTCTTAATGATTTCTATTTCACCACCAATCTTTTGTTTCATGACATGGTTAGATTTCATAATGAAGAACTCATGCATCAGAGGACTTAGCTCTGTTAGATCCTTCAGGGGTTTCAGGGTGTCTCTCCGGCTTTTGGATTTGCTCACAGTTTCTAAGCTCAGTCAGTCATCTCAGTTAGTTCCTCCCTTTTAGCTCGGTTTTAGCTGCCCAGGTCTCATTTTCCTGTCTTTTTTTGAAAATAAAAAACCTCGTAAGCAGGAATTCTTCCTTCAGTTGAAGTAAGGCCCTCTCCCATTTGCTCCAAACCAATTTTTAAGTCAGAAAGGATTCTGGTTTGTAGTCAACTTCAACGGGTGTAAAAATTGGAGCCCTTGTCTAAATGAGAAAAATATTTCTGCATATAGAAATATTGATCGGGTCCCACCGAGGAAGTCTTTGCATCTGAACCAAAAACACCTGATTTTCTCTTGAACTAAGGAAGGAAATATCCTTTTCCAGTTTGTGACCTTTTGGTCTCTAAACTATTAAGCTGGGCTACAGTTACAAGGTTACCTGCTTCCAACTCTTGTGTTTTCATGTGTTTCTGCTTCTAAGGGAGAAGTCACCAGTGAAGGACTTGGTCAGAGGAAATGAGCAACACAACTGAAGACTATGAAATTGAGGATTTCATTACGTACCATGAAATAATGCAGAAAAGGAATGCAGATTTGCTTCTCTGGTGATCTACAGCTTTGCATTTGTGCTGGGAAGCCTTGGCAACGGGCTGGGTCATCTTCATCACTGGCTTTCGTATGAAGAAGACGGTCAACACGGTCTGGTTCCTCAACTTGGCCATCGCTGACTTCATCTTCATCTTTTCCCGGATTTTTGTCCATGCTACTGTGGGCTGCAACTGGTACATCAACGACTTCTTGTGCAAGATAAACAGAACCCTCATCTTCCTCAACCTCTATGCCAGTGTTTATCTCCTCATGGGTCAATCAGCATCGACCGCTGCATTTTTGTCAGGCATCCGGTCTGGGCTCAGAATCACCGAACACCTCGGCTGGCTTCTTTTGTGACCTTGGGTATGTGGATCCCTGGCCTTTTTGTTGTCTTCTCCCCCATCTCTATTTCGGGAGATCCGTAAAAGATGCAGATAACATAGTTATCTGCTTTAACAATTATGGTAAAACCATAGATATTATAATGTCCACGCGTTCACAATATAATCATCAGCAACTTCGTCTTTGCCTTTGTCATTCCCTTCACAGTTATTCTTCTCTGTTATGGGACGATTGTCTTGAAACTGAGAAGGGGTCAATTGTGTTCAGTCAAGCAAGCCCTATAAGGTCATCACGGCTGTGCTTGTGGCCTTTTTTGTATGCTGGTTCCCTTATCATGTTTTTTCTTTCATTGAGCTGAAATATGCATTACATCAAGGACGTAGGGTGGGCAGTGGATATCGGTGTTCCCCCTGGCATCTATCTTGCTTGGCTTTTCTCAACAGCTGCCTCAATCCCATCTTTATGGCTCAGGATTTCAAAGACAGCCTGAGAAAGTCCTTCCTATCTGCAATTGAGAACGCCTTCACAGAAGAGGTCAGGCAGACCTCCACAATCAACAAAACCAGATCTTCAGCAGAGCTGGAATCCCAGGTATGAACTCTGCAAAACCACCCCATTCCAAAACCTGTTGGCTTGAGAAGACACAGGGCAATGCTCAGGATGTTCTTTCCAAATCTATTCTCTACACATCCCAACTGCCTTCTTTGTCTCAGTCCCAAGCTAGAGTGAATTGAATCTGGTTGATTCCTCCGGGTGCTGTTGTGTGCGTGCATTTGTGTGTGTGTTTCTCTCTCTCTCTCTCTCTCTCTCTCTCTCTCTCTCTCTCTCTCTCTTCTCTCTCTCTCTCTCTCTCCCCCTCCCTCCCTCCCTCTCTCTCTCTCTCTCTCTCTCTCTCTCTCTCACACACACACACACACACACACACACACACACAGCAGCATCTGTGTGTATACTGTATATACCTGCTTCTAACTGCAAGTATGAATCCCAGATTCAGATATGCACTCTCATTTTATTCCATTAGCTCCCATGACTGAATCCAATGGGAACCGGTTCATATTCAGTGTTATTTGCGCCGACCCCCATACCAGCTCAAATTACATTTCTTATTAATAAGATTAATACATCAAAGTTCTAGATATCAGAAATTTGATATTCTTGGTTATTCCTGCAGGTGAATAATGAATTAGAATAGATCAGTGTCCTCTTAGTTCTCAATCTCTCCAATGGGAACAGCGGTTACAATTTGATTTTTCTTTGCTTGCTTTGCAAAAGCCCTCTTGCTGATGAATCATTAACAAACATGGATCTCTTTTCATTGATTCATTGCATTTTCTCTTACCTACAGTTTAAATGATATATTTAGCTGCCTGAGATGTAGCTTTTTTCTCCCATAAACTGCAACATCCTAGCCAGCCATGTTACAGCTCCCTTACTCTGCTTTACTTAGTTATGAAAGCCTAATAATTTGATTACACCATTTTATTATTATTTTCCCTAATATTGAATGAGACATGTCTCATATAGCTTCTGTTCTCCTCTCACGCTGTTTTATGGAACTCCAATGGCTGTTGTGTTGTAATATGTGAGGGTGTGTTTTTTTTACCCAAGGTGGGGATAACAGGACATTATTGCTAGTTTTTATGGAATTTGGTATGAATTGTTTCTGTCCGATTCTCCAACTTGATTTAATAGTGTGAAATGTAGTTGAAGAATGCTTAAATAAAATGGAATGAAAAATTATGTGTAAAGATATGATGATTTAAAGTGCACAGATCTTTATTGTGGTTAATTCTGTCATTCACAAATGCCCAAACAGATTTATGTCCTCCCGATCTTTGGGACTACAACTCCCAGATTTCGTAGAGAGCAAAGTTGTTCCTCCTATTGCCAGAGAATCCTGGATATTACAATCTTCCCCTCAGACCAGGGGTAGGCAACCTTGGCTTTTTTATGACTCGTGGACTTCAACTCCCAGAATTCCTGAGCCAGCATGGGGGAACTATGGCCCCCTTCATCACTTGTGAACTTCAACTCCCAGAATTCCTGAGCCAGCATGGGGGAACTATGGCCCCTTCATGACTTGTGGACTTCAACCTCCCAGAATTCCTGAGCCAGCATGGGGGAACTATGGCCCCTTCATGACTTGTGGACTTCAACTCCCAGAATTCCTGAGCCAGCCATGCTGAGAGGAAAGGGAGAGGTTTCCAAGCTGAGCCATGCTGGCTCAGGAATTCTGGGAGTTGAAGTCCACAAGCCATAAAAGAGCCAAAGTTGTCTACCCCTGCCTCAGACACACAGACACACACACACACACACACCTTCCACCAATATCTTGTGAGTATCAAATGGAGAAGTTTTGTAGCTGGGGCTGTTTTCTTTTTAAGCAAAAACCTTTCATTCCAATTTAACAGATTTGATGTGCAAACTGCTGGAGGTCAGCCTTCCACAACCCCCTTATAAAGTTGGGATGGTGAGAGTTATAATTAAACATGAAGTATTAATACCACTTTACAATGCCTTGGTAAGGCCACACTTGGAATACTGCATCCAGTTTTGGTCACCATGATGTAAAAAGGATGCCGAGACTCTAGAAAGAGCACAGAGAAGAGCAACAAAGATGATCAGGGGACTGGAGGCTAAAACACATGAGGAACAGCTGCTGGAATTGGGTAGGTCTGGTTTAATGAAGAGAAGGACGAGGGGGGACAGGATAGCAATGTTCCAGTATCTCAGGGGCTGCCCCAAAGAAGAGGGAGTCAAGCTATTCTCCAAAGCACCTGAAGACAGGACAAGAAACAACGGATGGAAACTAACCAAGGAGAGAAGCAACCTAGAACTAAGGAGAAACTTCCTGACAGTTAGAACAATTAATCAGTGGAACAACCTGCCTCCAGAAGTGGTGAATGCTCCAACACTGGAAGTTTTTAAAAAGAGACTGGACAGCCATTTGTCCGAAATGGTACAGGGTTTCCTGCCTGAGCAGGGGGTTGGACTAGATGACCTCCAAGGTCTCTTCCAACTTTATTATTATTGTTATAAACCCCTCTGCACATTGCCAAGTTGGGACAGCCAATTACATTTCCAACCAAGACAAAACTGTTTCTCTTTCACTTCCCTTTCTCTTTTTGTACCCTCGATAGTAAATAAAACCAGTTGCTCTGTTGGGAAAGCCCTGCCAGATTTAGACTGAAAGCTCCCTCTCTCTCAGCCCAACTCACCTCACAGGGCTGTGGTTGCAAGGAAAATAGGAGGAGAATGTTGTGTTGAATATGTTTACTGCCCTGAGCTATTTGTAAAAATAATAAAAGTGGGATACAAATAAATAACATTGCTCTCCACTAAGGAAATCGGCTGAAATCAGTGCACGAGAGAGGGGTGGGTTTGTGGTGCCTCAACCAATGCAGGAATAAACGAAACGAACTACTCATCTTTTATTGGGCTTTGTTAAGGGTGTTGTGTGAATCTATCAATTCAGTAGAAAGATGAAGCTTTCTGGATCCAGAAGGTCCAAGAAAGAAAAGATGGTTTCTCTCTCCCTCCCTCCCTCTCTCTTTCTCCCTCCCTCCCTCCCTCCCTCCCTCTCTCCCTCCCTCCCTCCCTCCCTCCCTCCCTCTCTCTCTCTCTCTCTCTCTCTCTCTCTCTCTCTCTCTCTGTCTCTCTGTCTGTCTGTCTGTCTATCTCTCTGTCTGTCTCTCTCTCTGTGTCTGTCTGTCTGTCTGTCTGCCTCTCTCTCTCTCTCTCTCTCTCTCTCTCTCTCTCTCTCTCTCTCTCTCTCTCTCTCTCTCTCTCTCTCTCTCTCTCTCTCTCTCTCTCAGGACTCTGTAGTATAATTTCACAAGAATCTGTGGGGAGGGAGGCCAATTAACAGTAGCCATAACCAGGCAATGTTGCAACACAGGTTTTTAAAAGGAAGAGGCTTCCACTGTGGCTGTGTTCAAACATTTATGGCCACCATCGTAACTTCTACACCCACCCATCCATCCCTACACACATAGACGGCCCCCCTAAAATCTAAACATCCCTTCCTAAAAACCACGTTCCTGGCAGATAGAATAATTATACAAGCAGGAGAAAACTCTTCAACTTTTTTTGAGGGATTGAGTCACAATTAGCTTCGGCACCACATCTTTCATTCCCTTCCCTTAGAGCAGTGTTTCTCAACCTTGGCTGCTTGAAGATGTGTGGACTTCAACTCCCAGAATTCCCCAGCCAGCTTTGCTGCCTTACAGGCTTTTTTCAGCAGTCACAACTAATTAGAGAGTAAAACTTCTTCATTTCCCATGTTACAGCCTTATTTCAGTCTTAGGCTTTACTTGCTTATTATGCATGTCTGCCAGTCCTATCTCTAAAAAGATACCCTTGAGGGTGTTGTTGCGAAGTTGTGTCCGACCCATCGCGACCCCATGGACAATGTTCCTCCAGGCCTTCCTGTCCTCTACCATCTTCTGGAGTCCATTTAAGCTCACGCTTACTGCTTCAGTGACTCCATCCAGCCACCTCATTCTCTGTCGTCCCCTTCTTCTCTTGCCCTCCATCTTTCCCAGCATCAGGCCCTTCTCCAGTGAGTCCTTCCTTCTCATTAGGTGGCCAAAGTACTTGAGTTTCAACTTCAGGATCTGGCCTTTTAAAGAGCAGTCAGGGTTGATCTCCTCTAGGACTGACCTGTTTGATCACCTTGCAGACCAGGGGACTCGCAGGAGTCTTCTCCAGCACCATAGTTCAAAGGCCTCAATTCTTTGGCGCTCAGCCTTTCTTATGATCCAACTTTCACAGCCATATATTGCAATTGGGAAAACCATGGCCTTGACTATACACTCTTGCAGGTAGAAGAGCCTTTTAAAACATATTTTGGGGGAGGAAGGAAGCACAAAGTTAACCCCATGGCATTGTTGGAAAGAATATGGGCAATGTTTTTGGATATTTCCTCTCTCTTTTTTTTCCTTCTCCCCATACTGGCTGGGGAATTCTGGGAGTTGAAGTCCATCCTGATTAAGCTAGTCAAGTTTGAGAAACACTATTTTAACAGGATTCCAATGATTTGATGACTGGGCAAGTATTTGCTTTGATTCCTTTATAACAAAAAATAATTGTGGTCTTTCTAAAGGGGGAGAGGGAAGAGAAAAGAGGAAAGCAGATGTTGCAAGCAGCTGGCCCACCTCTTCAGAATGCTAAGAGCTATTTCTTTTGCATTTTTAGCTTTCTCCTTGATTTGTTTCTCTTTGTTTTGTTTTCTTCATTATCTTGTGCTGGTTTTGTCTTTTTTTTAAAAAGTGCGAATGAAATTATTAAAAAAATGTACTGAGGTGGGACAATAGGCGTCATGTATGCAGCGAAAAGGGAAGATAAAGTTGCCATTTCAAAACAGGGTGAAGGAAGAAGAACAAGGAAAACCCATGTCACAAACAGCTGGCCCAACTCTTCAGAATGCTGGTAAATGGCTTTTTTTTTTTTTGTTTAAAAAAGAAAGAAAATTCTGAGGCAGTTAGAAGTTAAAAACAGGGTGGGAACATGAGGTGAGTGAGGAAAATCTCTCTGGTTGGGCTGCTGGGAGATGTAGTTCAATGACATCTGATGGACATCTTGACCAATAAGTGTTCTGGCTGGGGAAAGTGGAATTATTTAGAGCATTTAGAGAACCAGTTTGACATAGTAGTAAAGACACCAGGCTAGAATTCAGGAAATGTTAAGTTTTAGCTTCGTTTTAAGCATGAAAAATTGACTGAGTGACTTGGGGCCAGTCACTCTCAGCCCAACCCATCTAACAAGGTCCCTTGATTCAAAAATTGTTGCAGTATAATGTACCATTTGGGCTAACTCTAGGGTACAAACAGATAAACACAATGATAATTTTAGTAATATATAGATAGATTAAGGCCACGCAAAGGCGATCTGCTCCAATTGCCCAAGCAAACTGCTAGATTACCTTATTAGATGAGTTGGGAAAGATGTCAAGATGTCAAGACTTGCGCGTGAATTGGATTTAAGTGAGGGAGAGGTGCGTATAGTCAGCCTCACTCTCTCTTCCCAGATTCCATCTTGTTCCAATGGCAGGACAAAAGTCGAGACAGTTGGAGATGGGCTGGGCGCAGTGGTTGACCAGGGCATCTTTCGTGTCTTGCCGTGCTCTCAGCATACCACATCGCTTGCAGAAACTGCCTTCCGTTGGTTCTATTTTGATAGATCTCATCCGCTCAATCCACCAGAGTCTGTCTTCACATGCTCGGGATAGACACATCCCTTACTCACCCGAGTGTCGAAGACACAACGGCTACCCTCAACCTGGTTTAGCCAGCCTGTTAAAGCTGTTGCCCAGGGTGTGGCCGCTGCGCATGTTACAGCTACTAGGAGCCACAGGTGAGAGCTGAGTGTCAGGTGGGGACCAAAGGTGTACGAGCTGCCTAAAAAGGCACAACACGCCCTACACCAGAGGTACTACCCCTCCCTGGCCACCCCATATACCCCAAGTGTATGAGATGAGTTGAATGACAATCTGAAGGGTTTTGCAGAGGGCTTTTTTTAATAGATGATTTGAATAGGACATTTGACAGTCGTCACCACATTACTCAACAACGTTTTCCAATTTCTTATTCTAGTAGATCTCTGGAATTAATTCTGCAATAAGAAGATGGTCAAAGGGGAGACGAGCTGAAGCTTATAGAGATTCGAGGGATGGCTTCTTTTTTACTAACCTTCCTAAACCTTGTCCTGCTTTATCAAGGTACGAGTCACTCATAGAAATATGCGGTAAAATCTCAAGTGGTTTTCTAATTTCTGCCTTCGTGGCCCGAAAACAGCTATAGTCACAGAAAATAAAGCCTTAATTCAACAGGAATTAAATTAATTAAAAAATGCAAGGATAAAATAGTCTCAATCATGGTTTATAGGCTGCAGAAGTAGGGACAGTCAGGGAAATCTTGGTGTACGCTCAAGGGATTATATTTGATGTGTGTAAAAGTATTGAAGAAGTACAGAAAAGTGGGGGGGAGATGGTTCAGCTCCCATTTGTGAAAGCATTCCATTCTCCCTCTGTCTCCCCTTGTTCTGACCTTCACTTTGGCATTGCCTGTTGAATTTTATCATTGCTTGTTGAAACAATGAGAAGTGCCAGATGACCCGAAAGATTAAGTGGGCTGGTTCAAATACAACGCTAAGCCACAAATCATAGTTGACAAACTATCAAAGGTGGGTTCACACATGGCATTAGGACAGGGGTCTCCAAACCTGGCGACTTTCAGACTTGTGGACTTCCTCAGCCAGCATGAAGACTTCAGCATGGCTGGCAGAGGAATTCTGGGAGTTGAAGTCCACCAATCTTAAAAGTTGCCGGGTTTGGAGACCCCTGCACTAGGCTACAGACCACGGAAAGAATACCATGGCTAGAACAATGTGTGAATCCATCCTATGGTCTCAATGAATTTGCATTTAAGGAATCAAAAGTAGTGCAACTCAAATCAATGGGTGTGATCATCTCTCCAACTATCACTTTTACTGGTAAAGCAAGGCTGGAAACACGAGACCCATCAAAGTAATTTTCAATGGTTGGAACGATCATATCAACTGGGTGAAAGCAATAAAAGTATTTAAAAAGTTATTTTGAATCTTCTGGGGCTCGTTCCGAAATCTTTTGCCTTCTAGACCAGGGGACTTCAAACTTGGCCCTGGCTGAGGAATTCTGGGAGTTGAAGTCCACAAGTCATAAAAGGGCCAAGTTTGAAGACCCCTGATCTAGACATTGATAAAGAAAAGCAATATTCTGTGTAATTCTCAGGTGAATTGAAGCTACCTATTTGGACTGCAGCAACAGATGGTAGCAAAGAGGCACAGGAAACTATAGCATTTTGCTGTCACCTAGTGGTCCCAGGACATTTTTGCAGGCCAGAGATGAAACCCTGATTTAAGACACACAGATGTATTGGCAGGACAGCCCAGATTTTAACCTTGGTTTGTTTATTTCTTTATTGTACGGCTTCATAGGGTAGATCAATCCATGGGGTTTCTCCGCTTTTGACAACTTTAAGACTTCAAATTTAGGATTTCAACTTCTAGAATTCTCCAGTCATCTGACTCATTTTTGCAATTTGACTCCGAGAGTCTCCTTTGCTAAAACAGATGTGCAAATATACAAAAGTGCCAGTCAGTATTGACTGACTGAATTTATTTGTCACCCATCTCATAACGAAATGACTCTGGGGCGCTTACAGCAGTGGTTCTCAACCTTTTTCAGGTGGAGACCCCACTTGCCCCGCCAGTGCGCGCGCGCACCCGGCCGATCCTTGCAAAAAAAAAACCAATATGGCGGACCGCGACGGGCGGATCCGTGCATACTCGGCACGCGCACGCCGAAAAAAAAATAAAAAAAAAATTAAAAAAATGGCGGACCGCGACGGGCGGATCCGCGCATGCGCAGCGCACGCACACGACGGGCCGATCCGCGCATGCACGGCGCGTGTACGCCCAAAAAAATTTAAAAAATAAAAAAAATTTAAATTTTTTTTTAAAAAAAACAACAAAATGGCGGACCACGACGGGCGGATCCGCGCATGCGCGGCGCGCGCACACCGAAAATTTTTTTTAAAAAAATTAAAAAAAATTAAAAAAACCACAAAATGGCGGACCGCGGTGTCCGGCGACCCCCACGAAATGGTCGTTCGACCCCAAATGGGGTCGCGACCCATAGGTTGAGAACCACTGGCTTACAGCATTAAAACATTAAAATCCTAAATGTCTGTGGAGGTTCTCAGTCCTCCAGGGTCATGGTCCTATTCTTATTGTTTTACAGGTATTTATTTATTAGGATTTTAATCCCAAAGGTGCTTTTTCAAAAGGCAAGTAGACACTTTTTGTTTCTCCTCGAAAAAATTTCATTTTTTATCCAAGAAGCTTATTTTGGTTCTTCTTCAGAACTGAGGAAGCGTCTTAGGATGAGAAGCGAAACATTTTCAAGGAAAAACGAAGCCCACTTGCCTTTTGAAAAAGCACCTTTGGGGTTAAAATCCTAACAGATAAATACCTCTAAAACAATAAAAATAGAAATCCCAGTCAAAATAAAATCATAGTTGGAAGATGAGGAGGAAGGGAATGGGATGAGTGTTTGTGTGTGGGGCGGGAAATGTCAGATTTTCTCTTAATTCATCGACCAGCTCCAGTGTGATACTCCCCCATTGGAACTGCAGACAAACTGGCAGAGACAGGTCTTCAAGTTCCTGCAGAAAGCCAGGAGGAAGAGAACCAATCTCACCTCACAAGGTTCCAAAGAGCGGGAGCCACCATGGAAAAGGCCTCCTGGACCCCGACAGCTGGAATTCCTTGACTGATAGGGCCCACAATATGTCTCCTCTGCCAGCGCAGGTGGGGGCAGGCCAGTCCCCACGTCAAGTTGTTGCATTCAATTGATCAGATGATGTTTTTCAGAGGAGTCACTTAAGAATAGAATAGAGTTGGAAGGGACCTTGGAGGTCTTCTAGTCCAGCCCCCCTGCTCAAGCAGGAGGACCTATAACATCTCAGACAAGTAACTGTCTAGTCCAGGAGTAGGCAACCTTGGCTCTTTTATGACTGGTGAACTTCAACTCCTAGAATTCCTGAGCCAGCACGGCTCAGCATGGAAACCTCTCCCTTTCCCCTCAGCATGGATGGCTCAGGAATTCTGGGAGTTGAAGTCCACAAGTCATAAAAGAGCCAAGGTTGCCTACCCCTGGTCTAGTCTCTTCTTAAAAATCTCCAATGATGGAGCACCCATGGTTTCTGGAAGCAAGCTGTTCCACTGGTTAATTGTCCTCACTGTCAGGAAGTTTCTCCTTAATTCCAGGTTGCTTCTCTCTTTGAACAGACCATCTCTGAATAAAGCTTTGGGGGAAAAATATAAGTTTAGCAGGGCCCTGCCAGTTACATCCTTCTCTTCTCCCACCAGACACTCTGACCACCCATCCTGGCTATTCGATTTCAGTGCCTGAGAAAGTCTTTGTTGAACTGAACCATTGCGTTGATGTGCCCTGCACGTTCACGGTTCCTGAATGGTACTCCAAAAGCTCTTTGCCCTTGTACATCTATTGGTTTAAGAGTTCAAAGAAACGTTACTATTTGTTGTGGATCAACATCTGGGTATCAGGAGAACTGATGGTCACCAATGACTTAAGACAGAAAGCGGATATTTCCGATTTTAAGCTGACAGGAGACCCAGAGAAAGGCAGCTGCTCCTTCAGCATTGCAAATGCCCAGTTCAAGGACTGGGGCAAGTACTACCTGAGAATTGATAAAGGACCAGGATTTAGGCATGCATTTGTACCGCCTAGTGCACAACCTCACACAAATCCCCAAATTGTGGTGACAGGTAAGCAAGTTCTTGAACTTTCTCCCCCTTCTTCCTTGACGTTTTTGAGACTTTATTTTTAGAATGGGGGGGGGGGAATGTTGGAGAGCCACAGACAAGCCCAGGTACAATAAGACTTTTGCAGATGAAGCCACAATATACAGAATAACAGAATAGGAAGAGACCATGGAGGTCCTATCCCCTGATCAGATAGTGGATATACCTTAGGGCAGCGGTTCTCAACCTGTGGGTCGCGACCCCATTTGGGGTCGAATGACCATTTCACGGGGGTCGCCAAGCACCGCAGTCCGCCTTTTTTTAATTTTTTTTTTGGTCGGCCATTTTTTTTTTGGTCGGCCATTTTTTGGGGGGGTCGGCCATTTTTTTCCCTATCGCGATGCGGGTTGTCGCGCCGCGCATGCGTGATGTGGGCCGTCGCGCCGCACATGCACGATGTGGGCCGTCGCGCCGTGCATGCGCGATGTGGGCCGCCGCGCCATGCATGCGCGATGCGGGTCGTCACGCCATGCATGCACGATGTGGGCCATTGCGCCGCGCATGCACGATGCGGGCCGTCACACCACGCATGCGCGACGCAGGCCACCACGCCGTGCATGCGCGATGCGGGCCGTCGCGCCGCGCATGCGCGATGCGGGCCGTCGCGCCGTGCATGCGCGATGCGGGCCGTCACGCCGTGCATGCACGATGCGGGTCGTCGCGCCGCACATGCGCGATGTGGGCCACCGCGCCGCGCATGCGCGATGCGGGCCGTCGCGCCGCGCATGCGCGATGCGGGCCCACCATATTTATTTTTGCGCGATGCGGGCCGGGGTTGAGCCCCGGAAAAGGTTGAGAACCACTGCCTTAGGGGTAGGCACTTTTAGGACTCATGGACTTCAACTCCCAGAATTCCTGAGTTAGCATAGCTGACTCAGGAATTCTGGGAGTTGAAGTCCATGAGTCCTAAAAGAGCCGAGGTTGCCTACCCCTACCATTCCAGACAAATGGTTGTCCAAGCTCATCTTAGAAACCTCCAGTGATGGAGCAGCCAAAACTTCTAAAGGCAAGTCATTCCGCCGAGTTATTGTTCTAGTTATCGGGCAATTTCTCCTTCATTCTAGGTTGCTTCTCTCCTTGATTAGTTTCCATCCATTGCTCCTTGTCCTGCCCTCAGGTGCTTTGAAGAACAGGTTGACACACACAACCCCCCCCCCTCTTAGATATTGGAATGCTGCTATCCTGTCACCTGTAACCCTTCTTTTCATTAAACTGGACATACCCAATTACAGAACTGGCCAGATTGATCAAGGCAGCTGGGGGGAGGGTGGCGCCACCAAATGGCCTTCCATCGCCCTTTTTCTTGCTTAGATATCAAGAAGAAGCCGATAATTTGGAAGCCTTCTTCCTTTCTCTGGGGAGAGACCGTCATATTCAGCTGTGTGAAACCAGATTGCTGCTTGAAACCCAAGCCTCAGATCCTCTGGTCCTTGAAACCAAGCCAATGGAACTTTTCCGATTGGGCCATTCAGCAGAGCAGTTGGGCCTGGACCTATGGAACAAACCTCAGCTTCGTACCCTCTTTAGATAATGAAGGCTTAATCCTCATTTGTAATTTGAAGTACCCTGCCACAAGGAAACTCATACAAAATGCCGTCCAACTTCACATGGCATGTGAGTAGCTCTCTTCTCTAACTCTTTGCCCCAGGCTTTACCACTGAAGCTCTTTGCCTCTTGGTGCACTCCAAATAGTCCTTGACTTACAACAGTTCATTTAGGGACCATTCAAAGTTACAACAGCACTGAAGACTCGCGAGTGTTTTTCAGTTAACGACCGTTGCAGCATCTCCATGGTCGTGGGATCAGTATCCAGACGCTTGGCGACTGGTTTCATATTTACGGCCGTTGCTGTGTCCCGAGGTCATGTGATCGCCTTTTGCGAACTTCTGACAAGTCAATGGGGAAGCCAGATTCACTTAACAACCGGGTTGCTAAGCGATCAACTGCAGTGCTTCCCTGAACAACTGTGGCAAGAAAGGTCATAAAAAGGGGCAAAACTCACTTAACAAGCATCCCCTTAGCAAACATAAATTTTGGGCTCAACTGTGGTTGTAAGTTGAGGACTTCCTGTACTCCAAGCAAGAGGAGAGAGAAAGGAGGAGATCTGCCTTGAGGGCAAGCCTCCAGTTATGACCACAATTGGACTGGAATTTCCGTTGTAGATCACTATCATCATAAGTCAAATCCAGGGGTAGGCAATCTCGGCTCTTTTATGACTCGTGGACTTCAACTCCCAGAATTCCTGAGCCAGCCGTGCTGAGGGAAAAGGGAGAGGTTTCCAAGCTGAGCCATGGTGGCTCAGGAATTCTGGGAGTTGAAGTCCACGAGTCATAAAAGAGCCAAGGTTGCCTACCTCTGGTCTAGGTTTATGCTAACCACACAGCCCAGCTCCCTCTAGGACAGGTGGAGGAAACCTTGGCTCTTTTATGACTGGTGGACTTCAACTCCCAGAATTCCTGAGCCAGCCATGCTGAGGGGAAAGGGAGAGGTTTCCAAGCTGAGCCATGCTGGCTCAGGAATTCTGGGAGTTGAAGTCCACAAGTCATAAAAGAGCCAAGGTTGCCTGGTCAAGTCGAACATGTCTGGCTGGGGGATTCTGAAACTTGAAGTCCACGCCTCTTAAAATGGACAAGGTTGAGAAACACTGATAGAGTAGTAGAGGTTAACCAAAGGGCATCTCTTTACGTGTTCCAAGTCACCGAGAGTCAACAGTGAAGGCAGCACCCAAGCAAACCAACACATTAAAAAAAGGCTGAAGCATCATGAAATTACTAATGTTTTGGTATTCTGACCAGCAATGAGTTGAGTGGCAAAAATCTTGCCATTGGGAGAAAATGCCCAAATGTTGTGAGATATTTCAGAATAGGGGTTGTCGGGTTTTTTTTTCTTTTCTTTTCTTGGTGTTTTATAAGGTCCAGGACATTATAGAAAACAGGAATGTTAAATTTCTTTTTTGTTTTCTGTACTATTACACCAGCCAAAAGGTGATGCCTTGTCGGCATCGGTCAGATCTTACGATATTAAGATGACTTCTCTTTCTCCTCTTTGAGGCAACGGATACCCAGCTGATAGGTCTATGGAGATTCTCAGTCATCTAGGTCAGGGATAGGGCAACCTTGGCTCTTTTATGACTCGTGGACTTCAACTCCCAGAATTCCTGAGCCAGTTATGCTGGCTCAGGAATTCTGGGAGTTGAAGTCCACGAGTCATAAAAGAGCCAAGGTTGCTTACCCCTGATCTAGGTCATGGTTGTCCCAAACGTGTTTTTTCAGGAGTCAACTGGACTTCCTTGTTTTTCTTTGAAGACATTTCGCTTCTCCTCCAAGAAGCTTCTTCAGCTCTGACTGGATGGTGGGGAAGGGAAGGAGTTATACTCCTTGCAGACAGCTGGTCATTTGCATTCATTTTAGAGAGTTCCAAGAAGGCTGCACACCCATTTGCACCACTGAGGTGACCTTGAGGACACACATAAACTTCCAGGTGGCCTCAATGACTCTCTAAAAGAATGCAAATGACCAACTGTCTGTAAGGAGTATAAATCTTTCTATTCCCCACCATCCAGTCAGAGTAGAAGAAGCTTCTTGGATGAGAAGCGAAACATCTTCAAAGAAAAACAAGAAAGCTCAGTTGCTGCTTGAAAACGCATCTTTGGGATACCCAGCTGATAGTTATGGACCTTGCTTCTTTTGCCCAGAGAAATTGTGTGTTTGTTTTGCCCTCTTCCAGATAGTCCTCAGGTCAGAGTCATTCATATTTGTAAGTATGACAGCAATGGCACCACCGTTTGTTCTTGTGCCTTCCACTCTTGGCCTCCACCACAGATCCAGTGGTACTTGAACCACCAACATTTAATCAAGAACATCACCTCCGACGATGTAAACATCACATTCTCAACTCAAGGCAACACTGGCATCAGTTCCTTACATCTCCTTGGAAATAAATTAAATTCCTACATAATCACTTGCAGAGGCATAAATCCTATTGGATTCTCTAATTTGAAGATGCTGTCTGTTCCAGGCAAGACAGGTGAGTTTCTCCTATCCTGAAATTACTTTGTAATCCATGCTGCACTATAGTGGTGCTTCTTGGCTTAGCAAGGAATGGACTTGGTGGGGGATCTTGGAACATCCAGGGCTTCATGGGAAAAACCCTATCATCCCAGGGGAGCCAAGATGATGTATTATGATGCAAGTTCCACTTGTCTTACCCCTGTTCAAGGGGCAGAGTTAGGTGCTCCCTTGCAGTCCAATCAGAATACAGCTGGAAGGGACCTTATATATATTTATTTTATATTTATTAAATTTCTATACCGCCTCTCTCCCGTAGGACTCGGGGCGGTTTACAACCCAATAAAAACATATAAAACAATAAATATTTAAAATTAAATTAAATTAAATAAATACAAGGCTGTTACTAAAAACCTGTTTAAAAACCCAATTCTAAAACCCGAACAGCCTTGTTTAAAAATTTAAAACCCGAGGAGATCTAGGCCAGGCCGGCTTGATTGAAGAGATGAGTCTTCAACTCTCTTCTGAAGGTGCGGAGATCATGACACGTCCGGAGTTCAGGGGGGAGCTCGTTCCACATCGTCGGTGCCCCCACAGAAAAGGCTCTCCCCCTGGGCGCCACCAGCCGACATTGCTTAGCCGATGGCACCCTGAGGAGGCCCTCTCTGTGGGAGCGGACTGGTCGATGGGAGGTATTTACCTTGGAGATCTTTTAATCCAAAACCCTGCTCAAACCCCTATACAATTTGAGAGTAGTGGCTGTCCAGTCTCTTCTTAAAAACCTCCAGTGATGAAGCACCCACAACATCTGAAGGCAACTTTTGTTCCACTGGTTAATTGTCCTCACGGTTAGGAAGTTTCTCCTTCATTCCAGATTGATTCTCTCCTTGGTTAGTTTCCATCCATTGTTTCTTGTCTTGCTTTCTCTTGTTTTGGAAATGCAAATGCCCGTGTACAAAGAGTAACTTTAATTTGTTATTATATTATTCATTCATTCATTATTCATTATCATTACTATTATTTACTGGAACAGCATTTGGAGTAAGCTACACAAATAAGAAATGTCATTGACATCAGTGTTATAAATTCATTGTGATTATCCTGTGCTGTTAACTCCATTGTTAGCATTATGATTATTCATTTATTATGAGCAATGTCCCCTAAATTGCACATGTTGATTGAATTTATTTACTTATTTTATTCATTCCCACCTTTATTACTTCATAAGCAACTCAAGGCAGTGAATATACATAATTCTTTTTTTCTCCTCCAATTTCCCTCACAACAACAACAACCCTGTTTTGGGCTGATAGAGTAACTGGCTCAAAGTCCTCTACTGGATTTGATGCCTAAGGTGGGACTAGAACTCACAGCTTTCTGATGATTGATCCAAAGACACCTAGCCAGCTTTGATGCCTAAGGTGGGACTAGAACTCACAGCTTTCTGATGATTGATCCAAAGACACCTAGCCAGCTTTGATGCCTAAGGTGGGACTAGAACTCACAGCTTTCTGATGATTGATCCAAAGACACCTAGCCAGCTTTCATGTCTAAGGCAGGGCTCGAATTCCTGCCCAGGTGCCTTAACCATTTTAAACAAAACACAAATGTTATTTTCAAATAACTTGTGATATATCCAGTGAATAAAATACAGTATGGGTTAACATGCTTTCCTAGTCACACAACACATGGATACAATCGGTTAGAATAGCCGTAGCCCCCCCCCACCAGACATTAAACACAAACTAACAACTCAATGCTGCATTCACATCCTGGGGTCATTCATTACATTGGATCATTTTTCTGAGATGACATAATACAATCATCCATAAACTAACCAAACGAGTTGGATTCATTCCAATTGCTAAGCCATGACAACAACAATCCTGTATCCCAAAATTATGAATCTAGCCATAGATTCCAGAAATAGCTTTCTTATCTGGTCAACATAAGTAACTCCTAACAAGATTCTGATCAGACAAATGCACACACCATGAAGCAAGGATGTGAATGGTTGAGATTTAACAATGCATTAACAGTCTCCTTTACTTGGCTGACTGTAATGTAGAACTCTAGTGACTCAGAAATGGACATGGGATGTTGCCCCTTATTCTTTTGTTGAGGGCCAGCAGGTCTGAAGACCATCCCAAATGTCTACAAACCAGTTTTGAAGGATTGGAGAATGAATGGTGATTGTGTGGAATTCTGTTGTTTTTCTGGGACATTAACCTTTAAATATCAACAGAATAACAGAGTTAGAAGGGATTTTGGAGGTCTTCTAGTCCAACCTCCTGCTCAGGCAGGAAAAATCAAGCTATTCTCCAAAGCGCCTGAAGGCAGGACAAGAAGCAACGGGTGGAAACTAACCAAGGAGAGAAGCAACCTAGAACTAAGGAGAAACTTCCTGACAGCGAGGACAATTAACCAATGGAACAATTTGCCTCCAGAAGCGGTGAATGCTCCAACACTGGAAGTTTTTAAGAAGAGACTGGACAGCCATTTGTCCAAAATGGTATAGGGTTTCCTGCCTGAGCAGGGGGTTGAACTAGATGACCTCCAAGGTCCCTTCCAACTTTATTATTATTATTGTTATTATTATTATTATTGTTGTTGTTGTTGTTGTTAGTTGTCCAATCTCTTCTTAAAAACCTCCAGTGAAGGAGAACCCACAGCTTCTAAAGGCAAGTTGTACCACTGGTTAATTGTTCTAACTGTCAGGAAATTTCTCCTTAGTTCTAGGTTGATTCTCTCCTTGATTAGTCTCCATCCATTGACTTTTGTCCTGTTTTTATGTGCTTTGGAGAATAGGTTTACCCCCTCTTCTTTGTGGCAGCCCCTGAGATATTGGAACACTGCTATCGTGTCACCCCTAGTCCTTCTTTTCAATAAACTAGACATATCCAATTCCATCAACCGTTCTTTGCACATTTTAGCCTCCAGTCCCCTAATCATCTTTATTGCTCTTCTCTGCACAGTGAAGACGCTGCAAAATGTTCAACTTCCTGCAATTATTCTTGGAACATTTGTAACAATTTTACTCTTGATAGCCGTGCTTTACTACTTCTCTGGTAAGTCGTACATTGGAGCTTCAAATTCATGCATTCTCAATTTTGTTTCCCAACTGCTTCTTAACAGAGGTCGGTGATGTTGTTTTTGGGGGGTGGGTTCTATTGTACATTCTGACGCTGTGATGTTTTATTTTGTTTAAAAAGAGATGAAATCTTGCAAGATCGCATGTCTTTGTGAGATTTTAACTTGAAAATATTTAGTCTTACATTCCATGTTCTGGTTGGGGGGGGGATACTTCCAAGAGCACCTCTGGGCAGGCTATTCCCCTTCATGAAGTCCTTCACTTCACTTTGCCTTGATACCGCAAATATCCCAAGGAATTCGCTTGCTCCTAACTGTGGTTATACTAGTTACTTCTTTCATGAGAGAATATCAGGACATACCACATCTGTAGGCTTGAGTTGAAAGTTGGAAAAACAGAAAAAAGGAAGCAGGAAAAAAGAATAACAAGAGTTGGAAGGCACCATGGAGGTCATCTAATCCAACCCCCTGCTCAAGCAGGAAACCCTATACCTGTGGTGGTGAATCTATGGCACACATGCCACAGGTGGCACGCAGAGCCCTCTCTGTGTGCACATGCACCATCACCCCAGTCCTAGGCCTTCAGCTGGGTTTTATCTAAAACCTTTTTGCTTTAGGCCTCTGCTGCCATGTGCAAAAAAAAAAAGGTTCAATCAATCAATTTCAACTTCTTGCGGGTAAAAAGATATTGCACAGTTGGAATTGATTGATTGAATTTTTTAGTCCCTTCCAGTCTGCCATTACCACTGCAGCCATGCCCACCCAATGGGCCATGCCCACCCAATGGGCCATGCCCACCCGGCACCCGATGATACATAATTGGGTTTTGAGTTGCAGTTTGGGCACTCGGTCTCTAAAAGGTTCACCATCACTGCCCTATCCCATTTCAGATAAAGTTTGTCCAGTCTCTTCTTAAAAACCTCCAGTGTTGGAGCACACACAGCTTCTGGAGGCAGGTTGTTCCACTGATCAATTGCTCTAACTGCTTGACCCCCTCTTCATTGGGGCAGCCCTTTAAATATTGGGACACTGCTATCATGTCACCGCTAGTCCTTCTTTCCCCTAAAGGAGACATACCTAATTCCTATAAACGTTCTTCATATGTTTTAGCGTCCAGGCCCCTTCTGGGGTGAAGGATAGTTAAACTTTTTCCTTTAGAAATGGGGTCTGAGGAGGTAACCTGGAGTGCCAAAGCACTCGAGAAAAAAAGAGAGACCCTCAACTTAAATCACTAAATGCAAATGGATTTCACACAATGCTTTCCGGCACCCATTTTGATATTTTTGTAAAGAAATCTGCAAAGACACGCCCATGAACTCACCAAGAGTTGAGCATATTATTGTAACTGTGGCTACAGTAGATCCAGAAGGAAGATGTTACTGGATCTGTAGAGAGGTCACCCAGAGCTACGGTTTCAAAGAAGGCTAGCTATTAATGCATAATTTTCATACGAAACCGTTGAAAATGCAAATTCACACCCTAGTAATAAAAGTCAAGAGCGTAATGAAAAAAATGGTACAAAGAGAAAATATATATTCCGAACTCCACATAGGCGTCAGGAAGGGCAACCGGCCAGTAAATGCTCAGCTCCACCCGATCCCACCCCAAATCAAGGGATTACAGCAGCGGTTCTCAACCTTTTTCAGGCCGAGACCCCACCTGCGCCGCCCATGCGTGGCACGACCCCGACCTGCGCTGCGGATGCACGGCACGATGGCCTGAACTGCGCATGCGCAGCGCACGCGCGACGGGCCGAACCGCGCATGCACGGCATGACGGGCCAAACTGCGCATGCGCGGCGCGTGCACGACAGCCCGAACCGCACATGTGTGGCGCGACGGGCCGAACTGCGCATGAGCGGTGCGATGGGCCGAATTGCACATGCGCGGCGCGCGCGCGACGGCCAAGGGGAAATGGGGAAAAAATGGCGGACTGCAGTGGTTGGCGACCCCCGTGAAATGGTCGTTCGACCCCAAATGGGGTCGCGACCCACAGGTTGAGAACCGCTGGATTACAGGGTCATAAAAAGAAAGGGGAAAAAACTCAGTAACATGACCATAAGAAACTCAAAAACAATTCGAAAGCACTTAGAAATGAAGTAGAAAAACAAAAGCATTTTTACCATGGGGGAAGCATTTGCAGAAATGGGTTCAGCTACCATTGCTTCCAATTTCCCTAACAAGGAAGGTTGCCAAATAAAAATTCTTGTAAAAAGTGGGGTGATGATGGTCAGGGTTAGGATTTCAGAACTGATTTTGCTTTCTTTCCTTTCCTCCAGATCACCTTGTCCTATGTTGAGATTGATCGAAATAGAAAAAAGATCTAGTCCAGAAATTGTGGTGAGAGATACATTTTTATCACCCTGGTGTCTTTCTACTGCAGGGGGTCTTCAAACTTGTCCCTTTTAGGACTTGTGGACTTCAACTCCCAGAATTCCTCAGCCAGGCATACGTGCACAAGTCCTAAAAGGGACAAGCTTGAAGACCCCTTGTTCTACTGTGTTTGGGTGAACTTCAACTCCCACAATTGCCTGCCAGCCATGGGGAATGCTGGAAGTTGAAGTCCACACATCTTCAATTATTTATATGAATAGATTTTATGTACTTATTTATTTATTTATGAATTAGAATCCCGCCTTTATTCTTTTTCTAAGATGATATGAGGCCCTTAGCTATACCTAGTCCTCGTTTGGTGACTGAAACTGGGACAAGCAACCGGGCCATTAGGCCCTGTGGTAAGGTGACCACCTTTTTTTTACAATGAAAAGGAGGACACAAATAAATTGAAGAAAAAAATATCGTAAATAAAAGAAACATTTTATTCATTGCAACAATAATACAGAATACACTATAATATGATAAATGCATAATAAAAAACATTTGTAACAATAACATTTTATATTGTAATTATGTTTACATGCTGCGCCCCCGCCCGCAGCCTCCTCGCTAGCACTGCGGCCCCGCCGTGTAGAGCAGGCCCCGCGGCTCCCAAAGCACCAGCTGTGCCGGCTCCAGCCCCAGGAGGCAGCCCGCTGTCAACACACCCCGCCTGCAGCTGCCCCGCCAGCACCACCACCCACCCTGCGCAGCCGCATGTAGAGCAGGCCCCGCGGCTCCCACAGCACAGCCACCGCCGCCCCTCACACCCCCGCCCGCAGCAGCCTTGCCACCCCTGCCTCTTGCGCCCGCAGCCATTATTGCCCTAGCAGGGCCAGAGATCAAGAGAAAGTTACCATGGCGTCGCCGCTCCAGGTATCCAGGTATCTTCGGGACTAAAGAGGAGATGGTGTAGTTGGGTAGCAGGGAGGGGTGCAAAGTTTCTGCCAATTCGCCTTCACTGCAGACAACTTACATGTGCAAAGTTTGCCGGCTGGGTGTTTTGGCGTGCTCAGCAGCAATTCCTATTGGCTTTTGATAGCCAATAGAGGGAGTAGCACAGCTCATGCAAAAGTTGAAAAAAAAAACATCAAAAAAAGGTGCCGGAACGCCTTTCTGAGCGTTCTATGAGGGGGAAAAAAGCCCTGCAGATTAGTTTTCAAATATTGAAAAGGAGGACATGTAGGAGGACACTTTTCGAGGGAGGACAGAACTCACGAAAGGAGGACGGTCCTCCCTAAAGGAGGACGGTTGGCCACCTTACCTGTGGCCACTAATGAACCTGCAACTTTTCCTTATGATTTTACTCTGCTTTTCTTTGCCTCAAAGTTCTGTGAGGGTTGTAAATACAAGGATTGGTCACTAAGTTGCTTTTTCATCACTGTCATAACTGTAAACAGTCACTAAATAAGGACTACATGTATACTCTGCTGTCTTCTCAGCCTTCCAGTTCCATCCTAATGCTGTGAAAATGTATTTTAAAAAAGGTTATTTCTTCCTTCAAAGCAAGATGCCCAAAGAACAAGATTCTGTCTGAATTTAAAAAAAAATAATGAGGAAGAGGCTTTTTCATGGATTCCATTTAGGATTTCCTTCAGATGGTTCTCTTTTTTTCTCTCATTTCAGGCTCCACAGAATGAAAAATGAATCAGGCCACACAGCCAGCAAGATAAATCTCAGGATAAATGCTTCCCCTCATTATATCCGGAACCTCTGACGCTTTTTATCTCCGTGTCTGTGTACAATCTTCCTTTTTTTCTTTTCTTAATAAAAACACCAATATCCACTTTACTCAACATTTCCTTTGTTCAAAACCTCTATCCACTCCTCGCCCAATTCCAAGACATTTTTGTAAAGATATTTGTCTTATACCTTAGGTTTTCTGGTCTGTTTACAGTAAAACGCAGCCGTAATACCGGTATAATTCAAGTTAAAACGACATGCAATAAAATCAAATAAATGACCAAATAAAGATACCTTACAAACAAGGCAGCAGTCAAGGTCAGCCCTTCAAAACTCTGGATCAAGAGACAATTCAAAATCAATTTAAAAATGAAAATAAAAAAGGCTGGGGGAAATAGAAAGGTCTTCACCTGTCACTGAAATGGAGCTTCAGAGTGGCATTGATAGATGATTGTAAATCCCGGAGATCAGGCAGAGATGCAATATGTTGCTAGACTTTGCACAAAGCACCATACAAAGCTGGCGGAAAAGAAAAGGGGATTTTAACAGACTTCCAGGGGCATCAACAGAGTGACGAAGCTGGGCAATGATAGCACATCCGTGTCATCAACACCCAAAGACTGTGACTTACATACATGGATACAAGGTCCTGATGCAAGGATGTAATTGCAGTGCTTATCTGACGGCGTCATTTCACCTGTGCCATTTTAGACATCCCTGCAGTTTGCTCCTAATGTTGCTGCAGCAGAGCTCACTCTTCAGACCAGCAGCCCCAGCTGAAGTAGTTTTTATTTAAAGGATAAGAACAGGAGAAATATTCTGTGGTCTCATCTAATGGCCACTTTTCCTCCCTATCACAAATTGCTCCCCAAATCAGGTTGGGCCTATTGTCCATCTTATAGTTGTATGTATCATGTCGGTAACATGGCTGATTAAGGATTCCTTCCTTCCTTCCTTCCTTCCTTCCTCCCTCCCTCCCTCCCTCCCTCCTCCCTCCTCCCTTTCTTCCTTCCTTCCTTCCTCCCTCCCTTCTTTCCTTCCTTCCTTCCTCCCTCCCTCCCTCCCTCCCTCTCTTCCTTCCTTCCTTCCTCCCTCCCTCCCTCCCTCCTCCATTTCTTCCTTCCTTCCTTCCTTCCTTCCTTCCTTCCTCCCTCCCTTCCTTCCTTCCTTCCTTCCTCCCTCCCTTCCTCCCTCCCTCCCTTTCCTTCTCTCGTCTCCTTTTCCTTCCTCTCCTATCTTCTCTCTTTTTCTTTCCTCTCCCTCATTTCTTTTTTCTTCCTCTCATCTCCTTTCTTTTTTCTTTTCTTTTCTTTTCTTTCCTCTCCTCTCCTCTCCTCTCCTCACAAGACTGTTAATAGACTACACTCTTAAATAGCAGCAGGTCCCAAAACAACCAAAACAGCTCCAATGTTTAGTAGCAACTTGCACCTGAACCTCTGGTACCTAATCACCACAGCATTGGTTCCTGTTGTTTCACACACACACACTCGCCCCCCAACCAAACAACCAAGTTGTTTTCCCTCTCCTCTTTTAACAGGCTCTTCTTCCAAATATCCGAAAGTCACAAAATCTGCCTTTCCTTGGATCTTCCCTCCGCATTTGCCCTGCAAGTATTTTCTGGCAAAGGGAGCCCCCCCCCCTCATGATGTTCATGATGATGCACCCTGTGATTTTGCAAAGGAAAAGGCAGGTCTATTGTGTCTTGCAATCAGGTTCTTCTGTGACTTCCTGCCCTTCCGTTTAGAAGGCATCCGAGAAGCAGAACCCGAAGACCTCCTTGAGGTGAAACCGCATATCAGCTCCCAAAGGAAGGCCTGGTGAATCTGCAAATGGTGAGCAAGGCAAAGGCTGAGAGGTGGCCACAGAGTCTCAGATAACAGTAAGATGCGTTCCTCCCAGAGATTTATTTTTTTTTAAAGTAACTTGAGGGTGGACTGAAACTGGTGCTATTGCTAGCTATTCGCAACTGTCCTCTCTGATCGGACAGATTTCGCAAGGGGTGTGCCCAGGCTCCACAATTTGCAGAACCTTTGCATAATCGTGCAAGGGGCTGCCGTATCCAGGTGTATCTCACTTGAACAGTATTCTCCTTTTCTTCCCTTTTTCTCCCAGACGATTATTTCCCTGAGAATTCCCTTTCTTCGTAGACTGGCCTTTCTTCTCTCCCTAAAGCTAAATAATCCCACTTCCGCGGATTCAAGAACGGAGCTTCTGGTTGCATTTCCTCTTTGCCTGAAAGAAAGATCTGAAAAAGTTAAAATAATGGCGTGCCCTAATGAATTGTTTCGAGAGAGGATTGGCGGGTGCAGGAGGGGGTTATTAGCATGAAGTGACAGGCAGAAGAACTGAGGCTTTCCAAAGAAAATTATTAGCCGTAAATATGAGAGAGAAGACTGAGAATCTGGGATCATTTAAAATCTGGAAATGATAAAGATAAAACATTAAATTTAAATATTAATGCAAAATTAAAATTAAGAAAAACTTATTAGGCTATTGTCTAAAAGATGGAATGTCAAATTAATCAAGATATGTATAGACTGAAGATTATGAATGAATATTAGAAAGGTATTTTTTTGTTTGATAGAATAAGAACTGTGTTGATCTGAATATGACAGTAGATCTTATGGGGGAAAGAGAGGCGATTTTGTTGTTGAAATACTTTGAGATTTGTACTGATGATATTTAAATGTAATGGAATCACGATGCTCAACCGCCACGCTACTTTTCAAATATGTAAATGCAATATTGGAAAATTAATAAAAAACTTGGATTGTAAAAAAAAAAACTTAGGCTTTCCCATAAGTTAGTGAAGGAAACAGATTCGATTGTAAAGCACATGTCTCTGTTGGCTCCAAATGAGGACCAAAGAGATCCCTTGGGAGGGGGGGAGATTTGAGGTTTGAAGCATCAGGTAGAGGCTTTATATATTCTCAAGGCTTAAAGGTCCCACTTTTGCCCCTTAAAACGTCTCTCCAAGCCCAGAGGAAGCCAGACAATCTTTAAAAAACCTTTTCCAACCACTCCGCTGATGCAATCGAAGTGTTGAAACTTTACCGCTCTTAAGTTACATCTTGCGGCAGCCCTTTTGTTTTCAGAAAAAGGCTAAGCTGAGGATGACAGCAGAGCTAAGTGAGTGCCTTAAACTCCTTGATCACCTTTCATCCCAAAAATGAAGGGTTTAAAAAAAGGGGGAGGCAGCTAACATTTCAGGCTACCTCCACTCTGTTAGGATGACAGAAATGTTGCTATAAGAAATAGCCTGCTTTTTCCATGAGGTGAGAGCAGCGCCGGAATTTAGTTAGATCCGGGTATCTTGCACAGAGGACTTCAAGCTTGGAAGATGCCTGCAAATTTTTCCATCACAGCTACGTGATGAAATAGGTTCTGGGTTCTACAAGTCAAGGGACTGCATTGCTTCATTTCTGAGGCCTCTTTGGTGTTTTATTGACTGGGGGAGGTTTTGATCCAGGCACCATATGCATGCACTAGAAACCCCTTCTGACTGCTGAATGTTTCATGACTGGTCCACCGGGTGAGGTTTGGAAAGTTTCAATCTGCCTTTGCAACCAGTTTGCTGACTGGGATAGCCCACCAAAAACACCTTCTATCCCTGTTGAGGTTTCTCAACCTCAATAAATTTCAAAAGACTGGACTTCAACTCCCAGTAGTCCAAGACAGACAGCCCTACTCTAATGATATGTGGGAAGAGCCTTGGGAGACGGATGAAGAACTGCAGATTAGAAAACGGTGGGACATATGCCAGCTGAGCCTGCAGAAGGAAGAGGGACATAGCAAACATCTCAAAAGGGATCGTCCTGAGTTTCTTGGCTGTAAAGTCAAGGGGGGGGGAGAGATCTACTTTCAGACTTGCAAGATTCTGTTAATGTCATTTTACTATGAAGTTAGAACTAGAACCTCTGGATGTGCTTGTCTGGACCACATGTATCAGTAGATATTAGACCACTACAGTTCTCCTAGAAAACATGAGAATCAGAAAGGACTATTCAACACATCCTGATTTATTCCCTAGAGAAGAGACAAGCGAGAACTTAATCATATATTTGTCTCTTCCCAGCATGAAGATGGCACCCCAAGAATTTCAACTGGTTGGGTTTTTTTTCAACTCTTACTGAGATTTCTTTGAAGATTAGATTGCTCTTTTATACTCCTCTGTGAATGCATGTCTTATCTGCATGCTTAAAGAGCGGTTGCTAAACCATAATAGTTATGACACAGGGGAAAAAAAGCCACAGCTTGTATCCTATGGGCAGTTTCTCTATCTTTTGCAAATACTGTGTATGATCTGATCTGAATTGAGTCCGTGAAAACTCTGTTTTATAGGCAATCCTCCACTTACCATCACAATTGGAACCAGAATTTTCATGATTAAGTAAGGCGGGGTGTTAAATTAATTGCAGATGATTTTGTGACTTTTTAAAATCACAGTTATTATGTGACTCATTGTAGCTCTTAAGTGAATCCCATGATTAAGTGAATCTAACTTTCCCCCATTGACAGATGGCAAGGTCATAAATGGCAGTCTCTTTAAGAAGAGACTGGACAGCCATTTGTCTGAAATGATGTAGGGTTTCCTGCCTGAGCAGGGGTTGGACTAGAAGACCTCCAAGGTCCCGCCCAACATTATTATTATTATTATTATTATTATTATTATTATTATTATTATTATTATTATTATTATTATTATTATTATTATTATTATTATTATTATGGATCGTTGCACAGTCAGCCAGATGTTCAGACTGGATTTGGCATTTTGTCTACCTATCGAGTCCTTACCCAGGACCTGGGATAGGCAGATGTGGATGTTTGATGGTATTACAGTTATCGTCGCAGGATGGAAGCAATTCCTAGTAAGGCCGCCTTTTGCAATTGACTAATGGTGTTCAAGTTGTGCTCCAGTTGTTTTGGGATTGCACCCAAGGCACCTATTACTATTGGTACTACCCTTAGCCACAGTCTTTCTATTTCTATTTGTAGGTCTTTGTATTTTGTTATCTTCTCCAGTTCTTTCTCGTCTATTCTACTGTCTCCAGGCACTGCCACATCCACTATCCAGACGTTTTTGTCTTTCTTATCAACAATTGTTAAATCCTGGGTGTTATGTTGCAGGTGCTTGTCTGTTTGAATTCTGAAGTCCCAGAGCAGTTTAATTTTATCATTTTCTATGACTTTCTCTGTTTTATGAGCCCACCAGTTTTTGCTTACAGGCAAATGATATTTCTTGCAGATCTTCCAATGCACCATTGTTGCTACTTTGTCATGCCGCTGCTTGTAGTCAGTCTGTGCGATCTTCTTGCAGCAGCTTACCAGGTGGTCCACTGTTTCTTCAGCTTCTTTGCATAGGCAGCACCTACTGTCTGTTGCTGTCTTCTCAATTTTGACTTTATATGCATTTGTCCTTAAGGCTTGGTCTTGTGCAGTCAGAATTAGTCCCTTGGTCTCTTTCTTCAATTTAGCCATTGCCAGTTCTTGTTATTATCTGCTTTCCCAGCTATTTTTTTTTAACGTATTGGCCATGTAGTGCTTTGTCTTCTCATGCCTCTATTCTGTTCTTCATTTGGTCTTTCTTGTAGGCCAGTTTGGTCTCTCCAGTGGTCAGTAAACCTTCCTGATATACTAATTTCAGTGCATCTTCATCATTGTTCTTCAGATATTCTTTCAAAGCCATTTTTTCTTCTTCAACCATCTGATGTACTTGCAGCATTCCACGCCCACCTATTTGCCTTGGTAAATAAAGTCTCTCAATGTCACTGCATGGATGAAGGGCATGATTCATTGTCATTATTTTTCTGGTCTTCCTATTCATTGCTTTTAGTTCTGCTTGAGTCCAGTCCACTATTCCAGCTGTGTATCTAATGACTGGAATTGCCCAGGTGTTGATTGCCTTTATGGTATTTCCTCCATTGAGTTTCTTCACTCTCTTGATGTATTCACCTCTAATCTTTTTCTTGACTTCAGTGTGCTTGATATTGTCAGCTTGAAGGATACCCAAGTATTTGTAGTAATCTTCCTCATCCAGACTCTTAATGTTATTTTCGTGGGGCATCTTGATTCCTTCAGTTTTCACTATTTTTCCTTGTTTGATAGTAAGTGTGGCACATTTGTCCAAGCCAAACTCCATTGCAATATCCTGGCTATATATACGGACAGTGTTGAGCAGCGATTCTATTTCAGATGATGTTTTTCCATACAGCTTCAGATCATCCATGTAAAGGAGGTGGGATAGTCTTTGTTTTTGATGTTTGATAGCCATGTCCTGAGTTATTCAGTATTGTTGACAGAGGAAACAATGCAATAACAAATAGTAGTGGTGATAATGAATCTCCTTGAAATATTCCTCTCTTGATATTAACCTCTCCCAGCCTCTCACCATTGATCTGCAACTGTGTCTTCCATTGTGCCATCGATCTTTGCAAATTTTCTGATGTTTCTACTGACTCCTGTTATTTCTAGGCACTTGATTATCCAGTCATGTGGCAGAGAGTCAAATGCCTTTTTGTAGTCAATCCATGCCACACTCAGGTTGGTCTTCCTTTTCTTGCAGTTTTCCAAGATCATTTTGTCTATTAGGAGTTGATCTTTTGTTCCTCTGCTATTGGGGCAGTTTCCTTTCTGCTCAGGTGGAAAGAGATTGTTTTCAACTAGATGCTGTTGTACTGCATCAGCTACCACACGAGTTAGTAATTTGAAAGTTGTTGGTAAGCAGATAATTGGCCTGTAGTTGCCTGGTGTTGCCCCTTTTGCTGGATTTTTCATTATTAGGTAGGTCTTCCCAGTTGTTAGCCACTTTTCAATTTCTCCTCCTTGTAGTATATTGTTGAACTGCTTGGCAATGAGTGGGTGTATAACAGTTAGATGTTTCAACCAAAACCCATGCAGTTCATCTTCACCTGGTGCTGACCAATTTTTGATTTTCCTTGCTCTTTTTTCTACCATTTTTGTTGTTATTACTAGTCTTTCATTTCAACTTCTGTTTTATTTGCATCCACCTCTTTTAACCAAGCTGCATCCTTGTTATATTTCTTTGGATTATCCCATATCTGCTTCCAGAACTGCACTGTTTCTTCCTTGTCAGGTACTGACTGATTCACTGCAGTTTCTCCATTGATGGATTGGTAGAAACATTTCTGATTGGATTGAAATTGGAGGTTCTGCCTATAATTTGCAATTCAAGCTTCATATCTACTGATTTCCCTGGCTATAGCTGTTATTTGTTGCTTTATTATTTCCAGTGCTTCCTTGATCTTCCTTGTTTCTAAGTGGTATTTCTTGATTAGGTATTCTTTGGTCTTCTTGTTCTTCAACTTCTTTTCTTTCATCTGTTCTAGTTTGCTTGCATGTGATCTTAACTTGCTGATCTTATTTTCTAGTCTTACATTTTTCTGGTGCACTGTTTGTTTGTTTTTCTTCTTTGTTCATTTTGCATCCCAGTTATTCAGTTATAACTGCAGCTGTGCTATACATTAGTTGGTTTGTTTTTGCAGTGAATTGGTGCTTATACTTGATATTGCAGTATTTGCATCTTTTAATGCTTGTGCTAGCTGTTTCTTTGGAACAAGCTTCAATGCAGGCAACCTTATTCTGTTGTTTTTGTACTGTTCTAGATGCTCAGTTATTCTTTGTTTCAATTCTTTTATTTCTTTAGTTAGAGGGCTTTGTTCTTCCTGAGGAAGAGGTGCCTGGTTTCCAAATGAGAACAGTTGTATATCTCTGTTGGATTCCTTCACTGCCAACTCCCCCTGATTTGCCTCTACATTCTGAATTACCGTACTTCTGGCAAGACTTTGATTTCTTTGCCCTGGGTAAACCTTTGCAGTTCATCCAGTTCTGTTTCTGTGAATACTTTATTTCGTATTATAAATCGGCGTTGATCGGCTAGTCTCTGTTCTGTTATTTCTGATTCTGGATGTTGTTCTTTCCAGAACTGGTGCATTCGTTTTAGATATCCTCTTCTTGTTGGACTTGAAGTGTAGTAAAAGATCATTATTTCTTTGTTTTCAATCACTGTGTATCTGTGATGGGTAAACACCTTTTCTTCCAGTAGTTCTGCAGCTGCTGGCCCTGGTTGCTCAGCCCTGTAACCCATTTTTCACTAGATATCCAGGAACTCCAATATCTAGCGCGAACCTTGTTAACCCGGGCGACATCCGAGCCGGTATGGCATTCTGAAATTTACATCTCACCATATTTTTTATGGGAGAGACACTCTTTGTCTGACTCCTCTGATGAGACCTGTCCAATATGGTTGAACCTCTGGCATAGCTCTCACCTTCCTCAGAGTACACAAGCCCCACAACCACGTCAAGGTAGTGCCTCACTGGGGGTATTATTATTATTATTATTACTATTACTATTACTATTACTATTACTATTACTATTACTATTACTATTACTATTACTATTACTATTACTATTACTATTACTATTACTATTACTATTACTATTACTATTACTATTATTATTACTAACAACATGACCCAAGTTGCTGTCCCATTGTAAACACATGCCAACTGCTAAGCACCCAAATTTTGATCCTACCACCATGGGGATGTTGCATTGGTCATAACTGCGAGGACCACATTTTTTCAGTGCCACTGTAACTTCAGTTGCTAAAGCAACGGTTATAAGTTGAGGACTACCTGCAGTGGGCCAAGATTTAGTAGCAGAGTTGGAAATTGGCTGCAGGAAAAAACTTCAAGGGTTTTTGGTGACTGCAGGGCTGTCCGTTGCCCCCTCCCCCCATTTTCCCTCAAGGGGTATGAGATTTAGAAAAAATAGAAGCCACGATGGAATCTTAACATATTATTCTTTTTAGGCAACCATGAATGTCTCTCATTGCCTCCATAATATCACCACCGTGGAAGAAGTCATGCGCCGTATCGCTATCGTCACCAATGTGATCATCTTGGTTTTGGGGGTTTCTGGCAATGGGCTGGTCATGTGGATCATAGCTACACGAAAGAAGCACAAAACCTTCACCTCCATCTGCTACCTCAACCTGGCGGTGGCTGACTTTCTCTTCTCCATGGGTCGTATCCCTGCCCTTGTGCAAGAGATCCTGTACCAGCAATGGCCCTTTGGCCTCGTGCTTTGCAAGGTCCACAGCTTCCTCCGCTACCTGACTACCTTTACTAGCGTCTTCATCCTCACTGTGATCAGCCTTTATCGCTGTCTGATGGTAGTGAGGCCTGTCTGGGCCCGAAACCACCAAAGCCCTCGTTTTCAAACCCTGATGTGCATTGGAGCATGGACCCTGGCTTTGTTCTTCAGCATCCCTTACCTCGTGGTCCGCACTCTCGAAGTCAGGAACGGTGCCTCCTGTTGCATCTATCACAAGGCTCTCAAGAACTCCACCGAACTGCCCCTGAGAATGAGCCGTTTCTTCGGGGGCTTCCTTCTGCCCTTCATCGTCATCTCCACGGCTTACTCCATTCTGCTTTGCAAGCTTCGCAAACGGCGCTGGAAAGGCTGCCATCGCACCATCAGCCTGGTGGCCACCATCATCGCCCTTTTCTTCATCTGCTGGCTGCCCCACCACGTCTTTGTGCTGCTGAACACCGTTTGGAGCAAGAATGCCCTTTGGGGAATTGCGCTTAAGCTCTCCAATGCATTGGCTTACTTGCACGGATGCATCAACCCAGTACTCTACGGCTTTGTGGGCTACATCCGGAGCAGAGGCCTCCGCCGCCGGGCCTCTTTCTTGGGACTTTTCCGCAGGGCTCTCATTGAAGAGGACACATCATTTGCGACCGAAGCATCGGAAAATCTTAATCAGAACACTTAAGGAGGCAAGGAAGGGTGGGTGTTTTCTGTTGCCCCCTCAAAGAATAAGATGTTGAAGATGCTGCGTGTTCAATGGAGTCTGACTCTTGGTAGTGGCCAAAATTGTGGAAACCTTTTTGGGAAAGTATACATTTGAGGTTTGATGGCTAATAACACCACTTTTTTTTGGAGTAGTACCATAAAATTATATATCAATGGAAAGATAATTTAATCAAGAATGTAATGCAACAAAGTTTGTTCAATTATCCGTACCATATTCCATGAAAAGTTATAGCCAAATAACCAGAAATAGGAAGCACAACTTCCTTAGGTTGCTATCAGGGAGCTTTCCTTCATCTGATTGTAGCCAATGAGCATGAGTGTTTAGAGAGCCAATCAGGTATCATATTGTTTTGGCCATGAGCCTATCAGATCACAGTAGGATTCAGTGTTTGATGTCACGTATTGAAGCTGAGAGGAAGACATTGGTCAGTGTGTTATGGGATCGCTATCAAGTTGGTTGGTTTTTTTTGTGTTCTTTCATCTAGTGCAGTGGTTCTCAACCTTTTTCAGGTTGAGACCCCACTTGCGCCGCCCATGCGCGCCACGACCCCAACCTGGGTGTGCGTGCGTGCGCGCAACGGGCCGATCTGCGCATGCGCGGCACGCGTGCGACAAAAAAAAATGGTGGACCGCGACGGGCCAATCCGCGCATGTGTGGTGTGCGCGCGATGGCCCGAACCGCGCATGCGTGGTGCACGCACGACGAAAAAAAATCAAAAACAAATCAAAAACAAAATTTAAAAAAAACAAAAAAAAACAAAATGGCGGACCGTGACGGGCCGATCCACGCATGCGCGGCACGCGCGCGACGGGTCGAACCACGCATGTGCGGCACACGCGCGATGAAAAAAAAATTTAACAAAATCAAAAACAAAATAAAAAAAACAAAATGGCGGACCGCGGATTCCGGCGACCCCTGCGAAACGGTCGTTCGACCCCAAATGGGGTCGCAACCCATAGGTTGAGAACCGCTGATTTATTGAGCTTCTAAAATGTAATAAAATTAAAGTAATGGTGCAAAGAGTTGACTGATTGCCCAGAAAGCGATGTAAAAGAGTATTATTAAGTGAACAAGGCTACAGTTATAAAGAAATTAGGAGGAAAATGGGTGGAAACTTAACCAAAGGGGGCATTTCTACTGTACACTTTTCCCAAAAGGTTTCCACAATTTTGGTCACTACTGTAGGTCTCTTCTCCTCTTCCAGTCTTGCACTACTTCTTTGAGTTTTTCTATCCTCCGTTAGCTTTGATAGTGTCCAGCCACCGTGTTCTTTCATGGCCTGGTTTCCTTTTACTGCTAACTTTTCCAAACAATAATTGCTTTCCTCAGTGAATTCCCCAGCAAGACACGGCCAAAGAAAGTGAGACACATTTTCATGATTTTGCCTTCTAGTGGCACATCTGGTGTTATGTGCTCCAGTATTTGCTTGTTAGTTGTCGTCCAATGACTCAAAGAGTAACCGTAGAGCAAATGGTCATATATCCTATGAGAACTGCTATGGCTGAACTAGACAACAATCAGTTTGAATAGCAAAGGTTTTTTTTTTTCATTCTTTAATTCAATTCATTATTATCTGAAATGGTATAGGTCAGGGTTAGGCAATCTTGGCTCTGTTATGACTCGTGGACTTCAACTCCCAGAATTCCTGAGCCAGCATGGCTCAGCATGGACACCTCTCCCTTTCCCCTCAGCGTGGCTGGCTCAGGAATTCTGGGAGTTGAAGTCCACGAGTCATACAAGAGCCGAGGTTGCCTACCCCTGTCCTAGAGGGAGCTGGGCTGTATGGTTAGCATAAACCTAGACCAGGGTTAGGCAACCTTGGATCTTTTATGACTGGTGGACTTCAACTCCCAGAATTCCTGAGCCAGCATGGCTCAGCATGGACACTTCTCCCTTTCCCCTCAGCGTGGCTGGATCAGGAATTCTGGGAGTTGAAGTCCACAAGTCATACAAGAGCCGAGGTTGCCTACCCCTGTCCTAGAGGGAGCTAGGCTGTATGGTTAGCATAAACCTAGACCAGGGTTAGGCAACTTTGGATCTTTTATGACTGGTGGACTTCAACTCCCAGAATTCCTGAGCTATCATGGCTCAGCATGGAAACCTCTCCCTTTCCCCTCAGCGTGGTTGGCTCAGGAATTCTGGGAGTTGAAGTCCACGAGTCATAAAAGGGCCAAGGTTGCCTACCCCTGGTATAGGTTCTCCTGCTTCCAAGGTCTCTTTCAGCTCTATTCCATTCTAATTCTAATTTATTAGTCTTTGTTATTATGAAGTTTTGAGATACTCGCTAGTACAATGAGCCTAGCAATCTCCTTCCTCTATAGGTAGTGCTTGCTTACCAGCTGCCTTGTTTAGCAACCATTCAAAGTTATGACGGTGTAAAAAATACTGATGTGGGGAATTCTGGGAGTTGAACTCCACAGGTCTTAAAGTTGCCCAGTTCAAAAAACACAGATGTGGATGGACTGTGCTCAGAACTGGGTGTATACCGCCATCTTATGGCTATAAACATTATCATGGATTGTTGCACCTTTGTGGTTCAGTTTAAAAAACTTCTTACTCTATACCAGGGGTGTCAAACTGCCAGCCCACAGGCCAGATGCGTCATGCTGAAACCGCGCCCACCCCATTGCCAGCAGTGGGGAAAAAAAGTCACGATACGTTGCGACACGTCACATGATGTTGCACGTTTGACACCCCTGCTCTATGCGGTCATCCCAAATTTCAAGCTACTGTGCCAGGCTAGTGTTTGCCACTGTATTTGAGCATCCTGATGCATGGTAAAAAATTTCCTTGCCACAGTTGTTAAGTGAACCACTGCAGTTGGTAGGTCGTAAAACAGGGAAAAACTCAGTTAAGAAATGTCTCACTTGATTATGGTGAGCCTCAATTACAGAGCTAAACCGAGGACTACCTGTAATCTCTCTAAAATAGCTAATAACTTGCATGCCATCTCTTTGTCTAATATGATAGCCGTGTTCCAATATCTCAGGGTCTGCCCCAAAGAAGAGGGAGTCAAGCTGTTCTCCAAAGCGCCTGAAGGCAGGACAAGAAGCAACGGATGGAAACGAATCAAGGAGGGAACCAACCTAGAACTTAGGAGAAATTTCCTGACAGTTAGAACAATTAACCAGTGGAACTACCTGCCTCCAGAAGTTGTGGGTGCTTCAACACTGGAGGTGTTTCTAAAAAGAGATTGGACAATCCTTTGTCTACAATGGCATGGGGTCAGTGGTGGGATTCAAATATGGGAACAACCGGTTCTCTGTGTGGATGCCGCTTCCGGAAGTCCATTCTGGGCCTGGGCAACAAAAAATTAGTTACCGGTTCTGCCGAACTGGTGCAAACTGGCTGAATCCCACCACTGCATAGGATCTCCTGCTTGAGCAGGTGGCTGGACTAGAAGACCTTTAAGGTCCCATCCAACTCTGTTATTCTGATTGCATGCTGTCTGGGCTTTTAATGCTGTTCTTTGGTGACTGTAGTAATTCTTTGCGCTATTAAAGGTCCTGTGTTTGCAGAAATGGAAAAGATCTGTGAAATTGTCCTCTTTTGAAATTGTGAAACTCTACCCAACATTTCTAAACAAAAAAACCGGGGAACTCAACACATGTTGCTGACTAAGAACAAGAGAGCAGCCCTGCCTAATGTATGTTTAACCTAGGGTAGCCCTTGACTCTTATTTCAGCACAGGTCACAGGAGAATGATATTAAGAGTTTGGCATCCTCTGAAATGTAATAAACAAACATACATTTCCACCCTCACACTTAAGAGGTCTTCTCAACACTCCCAACCACACAGTGCAGCTCAGCAAAAAGGATTCAAGGTGAGTCTCATAGTTAGACTTATTTTCCAGAAGGTAAAGAGTTACTATATCAAATCCTGGAAATTGTATATACCATAATGCTAGCTGTCATTTGTTTTAGTCAATCCACTAAGTCAGGGGTAGGCAACCTTGGCTCTGTTATGACTCGTGGACTTCAACTCCCAGAATTCCTGAGCCACCATGGCTCAGCATGGAAACCTCTCCCTTTCCCCTCAGCATGGCTGGCTCAGGAATTCTGGGAGTTGAAGTCCACCAGTCATAAAAGGGCCAAGGTTGCCTATCCCTGTCCTAGAGGGAGCTGGGCTGTGTGGTTAGCATAAACGTAGACCAGGGGTAGGCAACCTTGGCTCTTTTATGACTCGTGGACTTCAACTCCCAGAAATCCTGAGCCAGCATGGCTCAGCATGGAAACCTCTCCCTTTCCCCTCAGCATGGCTGGCTCAGGAATTCTGGGAGTTAAAGTCCACGAGTCATAAAAGAGCCAAGGTTGCCTACCCCTGACCTAGGGAATGTTTTAAACCAGGAGTCTTCAAACTTGTCCTTTTATGACTGGTGGACTTCAACTCCCAGAATTCCTGAGCCAGCATGGCTCAGCATGGAAACCTCTCCCTTTCCCCTCAGCATGGCTGGCTCAGGAATTCTGGGAGTTGAAGTCCACCAGTCATAAAAGAGCCAAGGTGGCCTACCCCTGTCCTAGGTTAAAGTCTCTAAGAACTACTTGAAGCTCTCCTGCCCAGAATGTACAGCTGAAGGGCTAACAATCCTTTTTCCCCCCAAATAACACTGATTCTGGAGTATCCATTGTCTTATCCACAAAGTCCTGAGAAAGTCCTGTTTCTTTTCCAGCTCCAGGGATGAGGTCTATGGTACAACCAGTTCTGTTCCCACCACAGCCACCATCCTCTCTTACCATCTGCTGTTTTACGACATCAGGACATCATTAGACCTTAGGAGAGAGCTGGCCCAACTTCCAGTCTACTGAAGAGAAGGACCAGGGGAGACATTTATTTATTTATTTATTTAGATTTCTAGGCCGCCCTATTCCAAGAACTCAGGGCGGCTCACAACATGGATACTAACATGAAGAAATCTGGTATTAAAATACATTGTAAAAACCCATTAATTAAAAACCAATCATCCAAAGACAGACATACAAACATACATACACTGGCTGGGGCAAGGTGTTAACTGCCCCAGGCCTGTCGGCAAAGATGTGTCTTAAATAATTTGCGAAAGGTGGAGAGGGTGGGGGCAATACGGATCTCCGGGGGGGGAGTTGATTCCAGAGGGCCGGGGCCGCAACAGAGAAGGCTCTTCCCCCTAGGCCCCGCCAGGCGACACTGTCTGGCTGACGGGACCTGGAGAAGGCCGACTCTGTGGGCCCTAACCGGTCGCTGGGTTTCATGAGGCAGCAGACGGTCCCGTAAGTAACCTGGTCCGATGCCATGTAGGGCTTTATAGGTGATAGCTGTGTTCCAATCTTTGAGGGTCTGTCACAGAGAGGAGGGGGGTCAACCTATTTTCAAAAGCACCTGAAGGCCAGACAAGGAATAATGGATGGAAATTGATCAAGGAGAGATTCAACCTAGAAATAAGGAGAAATTTTCTGACAGTGAGGACAATCAACCAGTGGAACAGAAGTTGCCTTCAGAAGTTGTGGGAGCTTCATCAATGGAGGTTTTCAAGAAGAGACTGGACTGTCATCTGTCAGAAATGGTGTAGGGTCTCCTGCTTCCCCCCCCCCAGGGGCGTTTGAACTAAATGACCTACAAAGTCTCTTCCAACTATGTTACTCTGATAAACCCTCATCAACTGAAATGCTGCACTAGGTTTTCCCTAAGATGTTCCCATAAAGAGCCCCCTTCCCAAAGTGTGTATTTAGGTTGAGGGGGAGTTAAGAGAGAAAATTGGTTTTTCTCCCTTAATTCATTATGCCCCTTCCCCTTTTTCCAGCCTCCCCAGCTGCAAAGGGTGAGAATTTTTATTTATTTATTTATTTATTTTCACTATACCCATTCTTGAAATGGCTCTTAACCCTTTAAGAAGGACGCTGGTGCCCTCAAGCCCTACTTTTTTGTACCCCCTTCTGACAGAGTTTAAAGCCACGCTACACAAGTTGCTTATGATGCTGGAAATTTCCCCTGCAGGCGACTCACACGTGCAAAAGCGGACAATCTGTTTTTTTTTGTGGTGGAAGCCCAGCACCATTCAGGCTCCAAGGGGCCTCTGCAAGATCCACTTCCTGCCACAAGGAGACGCATGTCTGAATTCCAGATGGTCAAGATAGCAAATTAGCAGCGCAAGTTTTGGCCGCTTGAAGAAAATGGGGAAGGTTTGGTGTCATAGTAGACCAGGGGTCCTCAACCTTGGCAACTTTAAGACTTGTGGACTTCAACTCCCAGAATTCCTCAGCCAGCGAAGCTGGCTGAGGAATCCTGGGAGTTGAAGTCCACAAGTCTTAAAGTTGCCAAGGTTGAGGACCCCTGTTATAGTAGGAAGCTGCTTCACAGAGGGGGGGTAGGGGCGCCTCCCACCTCTCCCCCTCTTTTCCGCTTCAGGGGGCGGCGCTGCTCCAAGCAAGCGATCCCCACAGCGCTGCCGGCCCTCCCGCTCGGCCTTTCCGGGCCGGTTTGGAGGCACTAGGTCTATAAAGGTTCACCATCACTGGTATAGGATCTCCTGCTTGAGAGGGGGCTGGACGAGAAGACCTGCAAGATCCCTTCCAGCTCTATTCCGATTCTGATTCTGATCTCAGTGGCATTTAACAGCAGATTCTCCAATTTTATCTCCACCACAACCTATTTGAAATAAGTTGGGTTTGGAGCATCTGGACATTGTTTTCATACAACCATTTGACCCAGTCACTGAATTAACCTGTTTTCTGGGATTGCAAAATTAGGCTATAACCTAACCAAGTCTAACTACCTTGCTTTATTGAGATGGGATGTCAACGGACAGTCTTGAACTGAACATTAAAGCTTAGAGTTTCTTTTTCTGTGTCATTTATTGTTCAGTCCCCAAACTTCATTCTAGCATTCTAGCATTCATAAACACATCGTCCCTGGAGAGGAGCGGCATACAAACCCAAATAAATAAATATCAAAATTGCTTTTGGATTGATCATGCTACTACCGTAGGGGCATCTAAAAAGGGGTCAACCAAGTCAAAACGGTGGGTGCAATTTCATTACATCACACATTTTGATTGTTAAATTTGGAAGTAAAGACAAGAGTACCTTAAAAGAACGGAAACTAATAAAAACAGGGATCATAAAAATGGTCCCTAAAAAAATTGTGTTTCCAAAATATGACTATGCAACCAACGCCTCTAGAACTCCAGTTTTAGGGATGACATTGAGAAAGTTTCTTGACTACAAATGTCCTTGTCGAAAGACAACGTGGGAGAAATGTTCTTGTACAACACATGTGCATGCCCCAAGACAACACCCCCAACACATCTCTGTAGACTAAACAAAGGGGAAGAGGCAGAGAAATATGCTAAGCAACCCCCAAAGGGCCATCTCCACAATTGACACTTAAATCAGCGCTCGTTTTAGCTGTGTCTGCAATTCAAATGAAAAAGTTAACCTACTAGGGACGGTTCTGCTGGTTTGGATTTCAAACTGGGTCTCAGCAGCTGCTAACGCTCTGCTCTTGCATCAGCCCTTTCCCCAGCTGAGCTAGGACAGCGATGGCGAAACTTTTAGAGACTGAGTGCCCAAACTGCAACCCAAAACCCACTTATTTATCGCAAAGTGCCAGGGCCGCATCAGTACTGTGGTGCCCTCAGGGGGATGGGCATGCCCCACTAGGTGGGTGTGGCTGCAGTCACGGCAGACTGAGTGGACTCATGGGGGACACCTGTGGGGGCTGGGAAGGATTGGTGGAGATCCAGGGGGTCTCTGATGGGTGGGGTGGTGGGCAGGAGGCTCGTCGTGCGGGGTGAGACAGGGGGTAGGGCAGGGGTGCCATTGCTGCAGGGCAAGGTGAGGTAGGGGCAGCTGCTGCCTGACACCATCAGCCCCCCACACACAGAGGCCAGCGAGCACATGGGGGTGCCATCTACCACCTCTACTCGAGCTTGCTAGCCAGCTGCTTCGCCTTTGTGCTGGGTGGGGCTGCCACTCCGGGCACCAGCGGTGGCCTAATGGATCTCCGAGAGCTGGCAGCGGCGGCAGCAGGTGTATCCACAGAGAGGGCTCTGAGTGCCGCCTCTGGCACGCGTGCCATAGGTTCACCATCACTGAGCTAGGAGGAATGCTTATTCTTGCTGGCAGTTACATGTAGCCTTCTTCCAAATAGCATCTGCATTTCTGGGCCACCTGTAGTTACTGAGAGGACAGGTGGCTTTCTAAAAGTCCCCTTAAGATGAGGTGAGCTCTCGTCCTCTCTTGAGTTGCCAGGGCAGCCTCTAAGCCTGGAGCGCTGATAATGAGGCAGTGTGGCATTGACTAGAGATGGAAAGGTTGGGCTGACTTTGGCAAAGGAAAAGGGGTGACATATGGCACAGGGCGTCGAAAGAAAAATCAAAGTTCTGCGTTGTGGATCGCTAATTTGCCAACTTGGGATAGACTGCCACCACCCTAATGGCCCCACAGGAGAAGACAAGTGATAAATCATGTTGACGTTTCACAGCTTACTCTCTATCCAAATAGGTCTGTTTAGGAGAGCTTCTGAATTACCCAGAATTCTTCGTCACTGGTGGCAGTAAGATTAGGGGCAGGAGAATTAATCTGATAAGCTTGCCATTGGGGTACTGCATACCTATTAGATTTGGAGGTGGCCCAAATGACCTTTTGGGGAAACCATTTCCATTGTTGTTCTGGTCTTCTACATCCTGTCCATTGGGTTGAGTGAGATGACCCATTTGACAGCTGCTTTGGTTCATGTCCAAGCAATTCTATATAAATTGTTGGGATCACAATTCTCATCAGCTGTGATTTTCTTATACTGGTCTCTGTGCTTCTTGGATTTGATCCTTGCCTGTGTTGTCTGCACATGTGGTCCATGCTATTCTTCCATGGTCCCTTTGCTTTGCTTCTAACATTTTTTCCTTTGTTCCCTTTGGGCTCTTTATCATCCTTGCATCCTCTTTTTATTTAGTTAGATTATCCATGATGGTACAGTGGTTAGAATGCAGTATTGCAGGCAGACTCATTGTTCACTGCCAGTAGTTCAATTCTCAACAGCTCAGCCTTCCATCCTTCCGAGGTTGGTAAAATGATTGTTGGGGGCAATAGGCTGACTTTGTAAATCACTTAGAGAAGGCTGTCTTCAAGGTTCTCCTGCACTGAAAGGAAACAGGGGAAGGATCATCAACCTCCAAAACTCTGTTTTGAAGTGGAACTATTTCTCAACCCCAGAAAAATGGGATGTAAGCACCTGAAGTCCAGGGATTCTACCATGAGACCTCCACGTGTGATTGCACAAATCTTTAGTTGAAGAATTAAACTCATTTCCGTTGATTTCAGTGGGTCTAATTTTGGGAGCAAGCCACCGGGTTTTTAATTCTTTTATTTCTGTCAGTAACCAGTGCAAAGCCAGATAAAAGATTTAATGATAACATTTTGCTTTCGGAAAAAGAAAACAAACTGACAGAGTTCTAGACCAAGTTCTGTTTCCTTTTCTCCTCCTTATCTCATGCTTTTAGTTTCCTCAGCTGACTGTTTCTTACTCCATTCTGCGTTTTGTATTATGCTGCTTATCCCTAAAGTGTAAAATGTCGCATGCATGTATATAAAAATATACATTTCCCCATGCTGATGGGATTGAAGCATAAAAATATACATTCCCCTCCCCTCAGATGATTATAAGAGAATGCAATCATTTCAGACCACAGTGCCAAAAAGGAGACAAAGAGAGTGATACCTCAGTTGCTCAAGTCACGAATAAAAAATAGTTTATAACAGGAAGAAAATCGCCACTTCTCAAAACTACTTCGCCGTGGAAACATTTTTGTCATCAAGTAGATGTTTAGGGAGTGATGGCCAGACACCGGACTGTTAGTGGCCTCTGGCAGAGACACAAAGAATGAGAGTTTGCTAATCTGTCAAATTAGGAATCGAGCAGCATTACAAATTTCAGCCAGGATGTGCTGTCGCTGCGCTGATTGGGGTCCATCCCATCCACGGTGGCAGAACTGACGCCAGCACCCATCAGTCGAGCTGGTGATGTTGAAGTCACGGCTTCTTGAGCTTCTAGCTTTGTCAACCTTGGCAAAAAGATGCTCAGAACATACAACTTCTCTTTGTTGGCTTTATTTTCTTGGAATAATGCTATGACGGTGCTCCTTCTCAATCACCGAGACCATTACGCTTACATTTGCCAACATCTCCTGCTGGGTTTAGCTGCTTTAGGAGTTGGAAGGCAAATGATGCGTGCTGTTCTCATCTTTTTCATAGTGCTTTACAGCATTCTCTAAGTGGTTTACAGAGTCAGCCTCTTGTCCCCAACAATCTGGGTCCTCATTTTACCGACCTCGGAAGGATGGAAGGCTGAGTCCAACCTTGAGCCCTTGTCAGGACTGAACTCCTGGCAGTCGGCAGAGTTAGCCTGAAATAATGCACTTTAACCACTGCACCACCAAAACTAGTATTGAGGACAGATTCTGACCAAGGCAGATGTCACTATATATCTGAGTTGCAAGGTGGAGTCTATATAAATTCACAAAAAGCGAGGGAGGAAAAGAGAGAGATGGATGGGAAGGCCGCTTTCTCTTTATTAAGAGTGATAACCTTTTGAGGTGGTATGATGGGTGGAACTGAGGGTAGTAATAGGTGATACCAATACCCAAGGCGGGTGGGGGCATATATTATCTGATGTCCCCTCTCCACCCTTGTTCTTTCTCTCCCCGAAGCTGCAAACTTCAGGAAGCAAGCAGATGGCTGTTGCCAGTTGTTTATGTGAGTTTGTCTCATTGAATCAATGGGCTTTATTCCCGACAAATTAGCTTATATCTAATAATTATAATAAAAATTAGGTCAAATCTAATAGCAGCGCTAATAAACACAGAAGAGAAGTAAATGTTATAAAGCAAAATGCCATTGCTAATAAATTACAGAAGTAAGCGTTGCAAAAGAGGCCTTTTTTAATATAATTTTTTTATTATTAGATATCCGTTTGTACATGTAAACAAAGAAAAAGTTCAAGTTAAAGCCATTCAACTTAATACAATCATTTTAATTATGAAAAGGGGGGAAAAGGAATGCCTCTGCTTAAATACGATCCACAATTTCCTTGTACCAATTTCCAAGAGCATTTTCCCATTATTTTTCATATAAAGAATTGTACGGCTGTGTAACAGCTCTTGTCTCCAATCACCAATCAAAAAAGTCACAACAGATCTGTAGAACTGTGTGCGTGTGTGTTGGAGAGAGAGACAGAGAGAGACAGACAGACAGAGAAAGAGAGAGAGACAGAGAGAGAGAGAGAGAGAGAGAGAGAGAGAGAGAGAGAGAGAGAGAGAGAGAGAGAGAGAGAGACGGAGGGAGGGAGGGAAGGAGGGAGAGAGGGAGGGAGGGAGGGAGGGAGAGAGAGAGAGAGAGAGAGAGAGAGAGAGAGAGAGAGAGAGAGAGAGAGAGAGAGAGAGAGAGAGAGAGAGAGAGAGAGAGAGAGAGAGAGAGAGAGAGAGAGAGACCTATAGGGATCAAAATAATCTTTTAATGGTCTCATCTCATGTGCCACTTCAATGGCTAGAAAGATTGGGAATCCTGATGTGTTGGACAGATGGAAAGACGGCAAGCTGCGCATCAAAATACCACAGCAGGCAGGGGGGAGACATGGTGCTTACATGACTCATGGTGGCAGGAAATGTAAATGACACCATCATCATCTCTTAGGACAGGAGGCCCTCCTGAAACCAACCTCTCTGGAGACGATTGTAAAGATTTATAGGATTTACGTCCCATTGCTCTACAGTTTGACACGCCACGTTGCATCTGCTCGAGTGTCAGAGCCTGTTTCTTTTGATGGCTGTTGACTCTTCAAGACCATCCAAAGCAGACACGCAGCTAGGAATATGAGCTCTGCAGGATCCAATCTGGGTCGGTCACCAGGACCAGAGATTTTGCCTGGTCCAGACTCGTTCTGGAGCTCATCCTCAGGGAACTTCTCTACTAGCTCTATAGCAGTGTTGGCGAATCTTTTAGAGTCCCAGTGCCACTCACCGGGTGCTGGGTGGGTGTGGCTGCAGTGGTCATGGCAGACTGGGTGGGCAGGGGCAGGGCAGCAGGGGCCAGTCCCTCGCCATCTCCAGAGCACGACACGCATGCCCACAGAGAGGGCTCTGAGTGCCGCCTCTGGCACACGTGCCATAGGTTCGCCACCACTGCTCTATAGTATCCTTACGGTTAAGTTACCTGAACTGAATCTTGGAAAACTGAAATTAATTATGCCCTCCTTTTGTTTTACTCTGGAAAATTAGGGAGAGTGCCTTCTGAAATATTTGCCATGCCCTCCCTCTTTTTGTGTCTTTTTCATGATGGTTGTCCCATCTGCAACTGTCTCTCCTGTCTCTCAAGGTCATTCCCACATGCCATCACAACTGGACTCTTGTGGCCTTTCTTCACTCCTGCAGGAAAAGGGGCAGAAATTTCTTAGTCTTCCCTCCTTCCTTCCTTCCTTCCTTCCTTCCTTCCTTCCTTCCTTTCTTTCTTTCTTTCCTTCTTTCCTTCTTTCTTTTCTCTTTCTTTTTTCTTTTCTTTATTTCCTTCTTTCTTATTTTTCTTCCTTCCTTTCTTTCCTTCCTTCTTTCCTTCCTTCTTTCTTTCCTTCTTTCTTTCCTTCTTTCTTTTCTCTTTCTTCTTTCTTTTCTTTCTTTTTTTCTTTCTTTCTTCTTTCTTTCTTTCTTTTTCTTTTCCTTCCTTCCTTCTTTTCATTTGTCTTTTATTACATAAAAATTCTTTATAAACATCAATAAATAATTTTTAAAAACCCGTATCTAAAGAAGTCAATATGAGGCTAGAGCAGAACAAAATTCAATATAGTTTTTTTTTACCTAGAACACTTCATTTAGTGACTGTTCAAAGTTACAACAGCACTGAAAAAAAGTGACCGATGACCATTTTTCAAATTTAGAACTGTCACAGCATCCCCACGGTCACGTGATCAAAATTCAGTTGCTTGGCAACTGGCTCATATTTCTGACATTTGGGGAAGCCAAATTCACTCAACAACAGTGTTGCTAACTTTACAGCTGCAGTGATTCACTTAACAACTGTGGCAAGAAAGATTATAAAATGAGAGAAAATTCACTTAACAAATGTCTCACTTTGCAACATAAATTTTGGACTCAGTGGCTAGGGCCTTCTCTGTTGCTGCCCCAGCCCTCTGGAGCCAGCTTCCCTCAGAGGTTCGTACTGCTTCCTCCCTCCTAGCTTTCCGGAAATTGTTAAAGACGCACTTATGCCGACAGGCTTGGGGCGTATGAGCTGCGCTCCGCCCCTGGGCCTAGGAATGTCCTTCCATCAGTGAATGTGAGTTGACTGAGCTTGTATGTTGTATGAATGTGATTAATTTTATTGTTATAATTTTATTGCATTGTTTGTAAGCCACCCTGGGTCCTAGGAGAAGGGCGGCATATAAGTTCAAGAGATAAATAGATTCAGTGGTAAGTCGAGGACCTAACTGTACGGTATATTTGTCCTCTGACTTCAAGACCCATTCAATTCAGAGAAAATTCAGTTCCTGTCAAACAGAGAAGGATGGCATTCTTCAGCGCCCGTTATTTGATAGGGCCAAACTGTCTGTGGCAGACAAGATAGATAAGAATGATAATCAGGACTGGCAAAAACTCGATGGAAACTTTTTACAAATCTCTAATTAAGCACGGAAAGACAGGGGTTGCCAAGCTTGTCAGAAACTTAAAGTGGGTGAGTAGTCTCAATCATGATTTTTTTAAACATAAATTCTGATTCACACATCATGCCTAAGGTAATCTGGTTGGTTGGGACCTTGTGGTTTATGGGAACCGCATTACTGAACCATGGTTTATGGCTTAGCAAGTGATGAAAACCTCATAAACTGCATCCAGTTTTGGTCTTCATGTTATAAAAAAGATGTTGAGACGCTGGAAAGAGTGCAGAGAAGTGATTAGGAGATTGGAGGCTGAAACATATGAAGAACAATTGCAAGAACTGGATATGGCTAACCTAGACAAATAAAAGACTAGGGGTGACGTGATAGCAGTGTTGCAATATTTGAGGGGCTGCCACAAAGAAGAGGGGGGTCAACCTATTTTTCAAAACACCTGAAGGCAGGACAAGAAGGAATGGATGGAAACTAATCAAGGAGAGAAGCAACCTGGAATTAAGGAGAAACTTCCTAACACTGGAGGCTTTTAAGAAGAGACTGGACAGCCACTTGTCTGGAATGGTATAGGGTCTCCTGCTTGAGTAGGGGGTTGGACTAGATGACCTCCAATGTCCCTCCAAACTCTGTTATTCTGTGGTTCATGAAGCCATGACTTCATACTGTGCTTCGTACTGTGAACCGAGACCCCCCCCAACTACATCTGCCCCTCCCCAGTTGGCATCAAATTGGAATGTATAAGATATTGTATTCTGCCCTGGAATTAAAGAGTTGTAATTGAAAATAGAGCATAGGGAATAGTTAGGTGTTTTGAACTAGAATTAAGGACCGTACTAAGAGGTGATAGAAATAGGACATGTCATGAAGAAATGCAGAATTACAGATCCTGGGTGGATACTGATGGTGCTGTATAATAGCAATCAATCATGCAAGCGATGTCATAGTGAGAGCTATTGAACTTGTGAGCTTATCTGTATCACTTTTATCAGACAGAACTGATGGTCCCACGGTAACTCTATTTGCAACTTTCTTTGAGCACAGTGGCTGCTGTGCTCCACAAAACCTTATCAGATAATAAATGGGTTCAGTTTTAAGGTGCCCCAAGATCTTTCCATGTGTTTATAGATGGCATCTTCCACCAGCAAGATTAGCAAAAATGTTTAAAAACATGTCAGATAGATGTTGGAAATGTAAACATAATATAGGTACGTATTATCATATTTGGTGGACATGCGAGAAGGCAAAGGTTTATTGGAAAAATATACATATGTGGTTAGAAAAAATATTGGATGAACAAGTGGATTTCAAACCTGAACTCTTATTAGGCATCATGCCTGAAAAGACTAATAAGCAGAAATTATATTTAATTCTACATATCACCACAGCAGCAAGAATAATTTTTGCACAATATTGGAAGAATGAAGCTTTGCCATCAGAGGAAGAAATAATCAGGAAGATTTTGGAACGTGCAGAGATGGACAGATTAACTATGAGGCTGAAAGACAAAGAAGATACAGACTATTATCAAATTTGGATTTTATTTTACACTTGGTTAGAGAAAAGAAGCAAGGATTAGGAATTGAATATGTATTAATTTAGCAAATTTCAGACAACTTGTTGATTGGAAAAAATTAACATATATGGGGGAAAAATTAATAAAAAAGATTGGAAAAAAAAAGATCTTTCCATGTGTGCAGCAAAAGACTGACAAGATAGCTCTTTTGAAAAACTTGAGAATACTCATTTCACTTTTCTGGTTGCCCTGGAAAGATGCCTTTCCCTTCTCAAAGCTTTACTAAGGTTCAGATCTGGAAATAATATCCTGAACACCGATTGAACATTGGAAAAAAGATCTCCTGTTTGGTCTCACTAGAAGAAAGTTCTTGGGTTTAGTTACCTCAGATCTAGATGCTTTAAAGCCATAGTCACTGAGTTCCACACTAAATATTAGTCTGTGCAGGAATAAATATTGTGTCAGAAATATCCTAGAAATTAAATATGCCCAGTTCTGTGTGCTGAGTGTGTCAAGGGCCCCATTTCTTGGCAATATATATATTATATCTATGGCAATAGCCTTACTTTGCAACCATATATATTTATTCTTTATTGTTTTAATTGCTTTATTGTTTTATGTTTTTATGATGAATACTGCCTATGAGTCACTTGTTAAGAGGGGTGACTGTAGAAATTCAATAAATACATAGATTCCTCCAATCTAAAAGATTACAATCAGAGTTCCACCACCATTTTCTCATTCCTCTCTGCTCTGTTCTCACACAAAAGAAATATCTTTTTATCTTTTAGGCTCAGAAAAAAGAAAAGGGGGCTGGACCTGAGAAGGATGGATCCCTTCCCTTCTGTTCTATATGATGATGATGACATTGAATTTCTTCCTGAGAATGACACCTACAGTTTCAGCTGGAATGATACTGATGTTTTCTATGATGATGCTCAAACTTCAAGCACAATGCATGTGGTTTCCATGGTGATTTACAGCATCACCTTATTCCTTGGGACCATTGGCAATGGTCTTGTCATCTTCCTCACTGGTTTCCAAATGAAGAAGACTGTAACCACTGTGTGGTACCTCAACTTGGCTCTAGCTGATTTCATATATGACCTTTCTCTGTCCTCAGAGTTGCTATATTTGGCCCTTGATGAATGGATTCTTGGGCAGCTACTTTGCAAACTTGACACTGTGGTTTCTTTCCTAAACATGTTTGCCAGCGTCTTCTTCTTAACTGCCATCAGTGTTGACCGCTGTGTTTCTGTAGTGTGTCCCGTTTGGTCCTTGAACCATCGCACGCTTCAGCTGGCTTCCTTAATAGCTGTCCTCATCTGGATGATGGCCTTGGGACTCAGCACCCCCTACTTCTACTTCCGGGACATGGAGCATGATGTGGATGACTCTATAAAGTGCTCCTATAGCTTTAGCTTGGAAGAGGCCAGCCACTACAAGTCCCATGTTTCTATGGTGGTGACTGAATTTGTAATTGGGTTCCTCATCCCTTTCAACATCATCTTGGCTTCCTACTGCATCATTGTCTTCAAGCTCAGAGGGAAGATCTTTGGTCAATTTGGTAGATCCTTCAAGATCATTGTGGCAGTGGTAGTAGCGTTCTTCTGCTGTTGGTTCCCTTACCACTTCTTCTCCATTTTAGAAATCCTGATTGATGAGAGCTTTGAAATGAGAGCTGTCATTGAGATTGGGTTGCCATTGGCTAATGGTTTGGTGTGTCTCAACAGCTGCCTCAATCCATTCCTATATGCTTTCGTTGGCCCAGATTTTAGAAAAATTAGCTGGCGTTCCTTCCTGTCAGCTTTCAGAAGTGCTTTTAATGAAAACTGGACTCTATCCTCTTTTTCCAGTAATAAGAATTCTGGTTCTACTTCAGGAATAGGGGAATTCAGCATGGTGTGAGTTCTTCTTATGCAGAGAACATGCCTACAGCTGTAATCACACAATTTACTTCCTGAAGTCACACGTTATCTTGATTCACATAACACAGCAACTGTAAGCTAACCAAAGGGAGCTAAGCCACAAAATTAAAACTCATCAACCTTAGTCTTAGTTGCAACCACTGGGGTTGTATTAGCTTGGTTAAGTGTTAGCATCTCTTATGGCTTCCCAAAGATGCTTTTTCAAAAGGCAACTGGACTTGGTTTTTCCTTGAAGACGTTTCGCTTCTCATCCAAGAGGCTTCTTTAGTTCTTCAGCTTCTTCAGAACTGAAGAAGCTTCTTGGGTGAGAAGCGAAACGTCTTCAAGGAAAAACAAAGTCCAGTTGCCTTTTGGAAAAGCACTTTTGGGACAACCATGACTTGGATGACTGAGAATCTCCATAGATTCTTATGGTTTCATTCAAACAATTTGGTGAACCAAGCCAAGTAATGACCAAGCAGACACAGTTGCAGAATGCACTAAACTTGGTCAGGATTAAATCTTGGTTAGGATTTTGGTGGCTCATTGGGCTGACTGAACTCAGCCACTTAGTTATTACCAGAACCTGGGTCAATTCAGGAACCAGATTAAGCAAATTATGTGAGCACATTTTGACACTTGTACAGAGCAGAAGACCCATATGTGCTCTGAGTGACCTCCCCCCCCACCAGCAGCAAACCCAAATTTTGCAAATGAACACATTATACAGCTCAATGGATATTTCTGAAACAGACCCCTTTCAGTGGTGGCATTCTACACTTTTCAGCAGAACCCTCTGTGTCCATTTCAACAAATTTGTCATTTCTCGAACTTTCTAATGTTTATTCTTCAGTGTTTATTACAGCCTTCTACAACCTTTGGTCTCCAGATATATTGGCTTATTATTCCCAGGGTATAGCCCAGTGGTGGTGAACTATGGCACAGGTGCCAGAGGTGGTACTCGGAGCCCTCTCTGTGGGCAAACGCACCGTCTCCCCAGCCCCACCACCTCCCACGGCCCCCTCCTACCAGCAGCACCCCCCAGAGGAGAGTCATCCCTGGGCATAGCCCACACGAAGCAGCGCAGCCAAGGACATGGTAGCCAGGCAGTGGGGACAAGACTCTGTCCTTGCGCCCCGTCGCGCGCAGATGATGCTACATGGCATGGGTTGAGGGCATGGCCGCCATGGTGCTGCTGGGCTGCCTGGGTGATCTGTGGTGGGCCGTGGAGGTGGTGGGTGGCCCAGTGGGCAAGGTGGAGCAGGGACAGGGGTGGGGGGCAGTTTTTGGGCACTCTGTCTCTAAAAGGTTCGTCATCACTGGTATAGCCTAAACCAGAGGCAGGCAACCTTGGCTCTTTTATGACTCGTGGACTTCAACTCCAGAATTCCTGAGCCAGCCATGCTGAGGGGAAAGGGAGAGGTTTCCAAGCTAAGCCATGCTGGATCAGGAATTCTGGGAGTTGAAGTCCACAAGTCATAAAAAAGCAAAAGTTGCCTACCCCTGGCCTAAACCAACAATAGTCCAGCAAATTTCAAAAGCATTAGTATATTTATAAAATGTATTGTAATACGTATTATGTGTATTCCAATTTCTGTTGATAGTCTTAGGAAACAGCTATAAAAAGAATTTTAAAAATGGTGTAATGATTATAATTGCTTTTCTGCCTGGTTATTGAGGGCTGGTCTGACTTCCAGTCTATTAGGAAGTTTAAGACTATTTAAAGTTTTGGGGGGGGGTGTTTCCCCAGATAAAATTTGTGTAACATAATTCTGCTGTATGTGTTTGCTTGTTTCAATCAAAGTAATCTGCAGTTAGCTGAATTTATGTTATGTGAAGCTGTGGGTTTTATGGACTTTCAAGAATCAGGGTGCTCTCTAAGCAGTTTACAGAGTGAACGTGTTGCCCCTCCACTATCTGGATCCTCATTTTATCGACCTCAGAAGGATGGAAGGCTGAGTCAATCTTGAGCCAGTCAGGATCAAATTCCGGGCAGAGTTAGCCTGCAATATTGAGTTCTAACCACTGCTCCACCACGGCTCCAATTATGGCACAAACACTGCCTGGCAATCTCTCTTCCCCCTCCCCTATATTTTCATGACATGGCCTTACTTTTATCTCCACTCTCTGAATGAAAAAGGTTAAGTCATTGTTAGTGTATTGTGTGAAAGTGGTATTTTCCCGGTTACTCTATCACTATCCAAGTACAACACTGTTGATACCTGTGTCATGACACCACATCCAGTTCTGAAAGGAATGGCGTTTACATCCCGAGAAAAACAGCTGGAGCTTCAGCTACCCATTCCAGAGCATCATCATGATGACACATCCATACAATTGTAGGCTCCCAGCTTTCATAACAGAATAACAGACTTGGAAGGGATTTTGGAGGTCCTCAACCTTTTGGGCACCAGGGACCAGTTCCGTGGAGAGAGGGTTTTCCGTGGATTGGAGGGGACTCGGTTTTCCGTGCTGCCTGCATCCCACAGATGGGGCTTTGCTTGTTTGTGTGGACCAGTTGCTGGCATGCTGTGGACTGGTGCTGGTCCACGGACCGGGGTGGGGTGGGGACCCCCGTTCCAGTCCAATCCCCTGCTCAAGCAGAAAATCCTATACCAGTGAGGGCGAACCTTTTAGAGACCAAGTGCCCCAAAACTGCCCCCACCCCTGCCGTGACCCCGCTCCGCCCCCACACCATCCCCCACCCTGCCTGCCCACAGGGCCACTCACTGCCTCCAGGGCCCACCACAGAACGCCCAGGCAGCCCAGCAGCACCATGGCGGCCACGCCCTCTGCCTGTGCCCTGCAGCATCAACTGTGCAGGATGGGGCATGAGGGCAGAGTCTTGTCTACACTGCCTGGCTGCCATGTCCTTGGCTGCGCTCAGGGGTGACTCCTCCAGGGGGGCTGCTGGTGAGGAGGGGGCCATGGGGGAAGGTGAGGCTGGGGCAATGGCACATGTGCCCACAGAGAGGGCTCCGAGTGCCGCTTCTGGCACCTGTGCCATAGGTTCGCCACCACAGTCCTATATGAACAACCAATATCAAATAATTGTCCAATCTTATCTTAACAAGCTCCAGTGCTGGAGCACCCGTAACTTCTGTAGGGAAGTTGTTCCACTGGTTAATTGTTCTCACTGTTAGAGTTGGGGGGGGGCATTTTTTGCTGTAATTTTTGTCACAGATGCCAGGAACATGAAACAGTGTGTCCTCCTTTCCCTCCCCCATTTGTCCTCCTTTTGAAGTGTTCCTTTCCTCCATTACCTGTTCAGCTACCTGGTACCCCAAGCACAGACTCTCCCAAACAACAAATCCACCTCAGTTTGCTGCCCAAAGCACGTCTTCATTTGCAACAAACCTCATTATTGAACCCAAAATGAAAAAGGACAAGTTCAGCAGGAAGCATGATACTTAGAGCAGCGGTTCTCAACCTGTGGGTCGCGACCCCATTTGGGGTCGAACGACCATTTCACGGGGGTCGCCAAGCACCGCAGTCCACCCTATTTTTTTTTGGGTCGGCCATTTTTTTTGGGTCGGCCATTTTTTTCCTATCGCGATGCGGGCCGTTGCGCTGCACATGCACGATGTGCCCCGTCGCACCGTGCATGCACGGTGCATCCCGTCGTGCCGCTCATGCGCGGTGCAGGCCCGCCATTTTTTTTTTTTTTTTGCACGATGCGGGCCGGGGTCGAGCCCCGGAAAAGGTTGAGAACCACTGACTTAGAGTCTTCCCCGTCAGAAGTGAGGAATCTTCGTCCTTTAGCAGATGGGGCAATTGAGCGAAGCAAAGCAAAGCAGGTTCAGAACGGGTTTATTTGATAACCTGGCATTAGGAGGGTTTTGAGAACTGAAGGTATCGGCAGATGTGGGAAGTTACCCCCCCCCCAGAGAAGGAGATATTAAAAGGGCAGAAAAAATATATTTCCTCAGGATCCTGAAGAGGCAGGAAAGCATGCCCAGATTTTCTTAATAGCCCCGAGTCTGCCTCCCGCAAGCAGAAACCAGCTCTGTAGAAATGCAGATGCAGACCATTCAGGAAAGTAGAAGCTAGAAGATTAAGAAGACAAAGACCTAAAATCTGCATACCTAAACTAAACGCTAAGAGTCATTAGCCCAGCCCCAGGGAAGCAGGATATGACCTTTGGGACATAATAGGATTAAACCACAGATACCAAGGCCCAGAAAAGCACACTCAGACTCAGTTCAAAGTTCATGCCACAGGAACAGGAAACCACTCAAAACGAAAGGCTTCAGAGGGTATAAAAACCCACTCCCTACATGTGTTCGCTCTCTTTTCTGCCAGAGCCATCTTTCTACCGGTTTCTGGCTCTCCTATCCAACAAACTATAACCTTCTTCCCATGTTTATTCCCAGCTTGGATGAACCAGGATGAAGACTTTTCTTCCAACACAGAACACAGAGCTCCTTTTCTTATTATCAGGGCTTTTTTTTGTCATAGAACGCCCAGAATGGAGTTCCGGCACCTTTTTTGGATGGAACCTTGTAGGGTAGGCAAGGCGGGTTATATGACGTGTGTGAGTTCCGGCACCTTTTTTTTTTAGAAAAAAAACACTGCTTATTATTATTATTATTATACATTTTATTAGATTATAGAGTAAAATACAAAATACAAAGCAAATAGTAGGACACAGTGGGGAGGGGGAAAGGAAAGAAAAGTGAGCGGGAGAAGGGAGAAAGAAAAAAAAGGCATTGACTTCTGACTTCCTCTGCTGCAGTAGAGCAGAGGTAGGCAACTTTGGCTCTTTTGTGACTCGTGGACTTCAACTCCCAGAATTCCTGAGCCACTATGGCTCAGCATGGAAACCTGTCCCTTTCCCCTCAGCATGGCTGGCTCAGGAATTCTGGGAGTTGAAGTCCATGAGTCATGAAGGGGCCATAGTTCCCCCATGCTGGCTCAGAAATTCTGGGAGTTGAAGTCCACGAGTCATGAAGGGGCCATAGTTCCCCCATGCTGGATCAGGAATTCTGGGAGTTGAAGTCCACCAGTCATCAAAGAGCCAAGGTGGCCTACTCCTGCAGTAGAAGGAAGCATTAACATCGCACCTCAACTTTAACTTATAAACTAGCTATTTCGACAACAACTAATCAATCTAATCAGTAAAACCCAAAATCAAAGTTTCATTTCTTTCCACCTCAAGCACAAAATCCAGAAGCAATCTCCAGGTAGAAACAAAAGCACTTCTTTTCTTTAATCAAAACAGTCAATTTAGTCTCCTCAGAGCTCCTGAGACACAGTCTCGGCTGAAGATTTAGTCTTGCTGGTGAAGTTCTGGCTGTTGTCTTCGGCAAAGGCATTCTCAAAAACCGAAAAGAGGGACAGTCTCACTCTCTTTTTGAAATCCTGGCCCATGAAGACATACAAAATGGGGTTGAGGCAGCTGTTGACAAAAGCCAAGCCTGTTACCAAAGGCACACCGATCCTCATTGTCGTTAGCATCCCTGAATGCATTGTTAACTCAATGAAAGAAAAAACATGATAAGGGAACCAGCAGACAAAAAAGACAACAATCACAGCGGTGATAACCTGAAAAGGTTTGTTAGACTTAGACAACTGGCTGCCTCTCAGTCTCAAGACAATTGCTCCGTAGCAGACAAGAATAACAGTGAAGGGAATGACAAAGGCACAGATGAACCGGATGATGATCATTGCACGATGCCTGATCTTTTTAAGCTCTGGGTTGTCGCCATAATTGGTATAGCAGTTAATATGGTTCTCTTCAACTGGGGCTGTTTGCCTCCAATACATCACTGGAAAACACAAAACCAAGGCCAGGATCCACACACCTAAGGTCACAAAAGAAGCCAGACGAGGTGTTCGGTGATTCTGAGCCCAGACTGGATACCTGACAGAAATGCAACGGTCAATGCTGATGACCATGAGGAGATAAACACTGGCATAGAGGTTGAGGAAGGCCAAGGTGCTGTTCAACTTGCACAAAAACCAGCCAAAGGGCCAGTGGAATCTCAGGGCTAAATAAGCAACGCTCAGAGGAAGGAAGAAGGTGAAGGCAAAGTCAGCAATGGCCAAGTTGAGGAACCAGACCGTGTTGACCGTCTTCTTCATTCGGAAGCCAGTGATGAAGATGACCAGCCCGTTGCCAAGGACCCCCAGCACAAACGCCAGACAGTAGATCACCATGGAGATAACGTGCATTGCTCTTTCCAATTTATAGGTCGGATCGTCATAATCATAGTAATATTCATAGTCCTCAGATTTATTCAAGCCTGAGGCGTCAAACGTTGTGTTGCTCATTCCTTCTGATAAAAGACTGGTGACTGTTGCTCCTTTTCCTAAAAGCAAAAACACAGGAATGTGTGAACTGATGTGCGACAGAAAAATAAGAGCAAGCAATTTTGGGTAGTTGCCGGCCATACCTAATATTTTGGTCTTTGGAAGATTTTAAAAATGGACTTGGATTTTAAAGAATGTTTAGGTGGAAAGGGGGTGTTTCTCTCATATATGTATCTATATATGCATACATATATACACACACAAACACACACACACACTCACACACAAACATATTTTAAGGGAAAAAACATAAACAGAAAACCATGTCTTCAAGTCAACCTACTTCACCCTAGTTTGATAGGTGATGGATTTGTCAACCATTGAGTTTAAATATAATGGGGATGCTTACATATTAATCTCTAAGCATCCCCACTATATTTAAACTCATTAATTAATATCCAATTAATAATATTAATCTCTAAGCACCCCCACTATATTTAAACTCATTAATTGATATCCAATTAATAATATTAATATCTAAGCATCCCCAGTATATTTAAACTCATTAATTAATATGTAAGCATCCCCACTATATTTAAACTCAATGTTTGACAAATCCATCACCTATCAAACCTGGGTGAAGAAGGTTGACTTGAAGCACATGGTTTTCTGTTTATGGTTTTTCCCTTAAAATATGTTTGTGTGTGAGTGTGTATGTTTGTGTGTGTATATATACATGTATCTGTGTGTATATATATACATACATATATGCAGTGCTTTACATACATATATATATATATATATATATATATATATATATATATATATATATATATATATATATATATATATATATATATATATATATATATATATATATATATATATATATATATATATATATATATATATATATATATATATATATATATATATATATATATATATATATATATATATATATATATATATATATATGTATGTATGTCAGTGGGGGATTTCATCGAAACGTTGCCAAGACACTTCAAATTCTACGCGGGAGAAAACCCGAAGAACCAAAGACCTACATACAAACACCCGCGAAAACCTCAGAAAACATATATATATATATGTAGGTCTTTGGTTCTTCGGGTTTTCTCCCACGTAGAATTTGAAGTGTCTTGGCAACGTTTCGATGAAGTCTCATTCATCATCTTCAGGCTGGTGCTTTTGGCTTCTGCTTCTTCGAATCCCAGAAGGGTGAGTTCTGACTGAAGAGAGTTAAGAAACTCGAAATAGCTATATCAGAAATTCCCTTATTTCTTTGTCAACAATTTTAAACAACATATATATATATTTGTGCTTGCAAGATGGCTCTGGGTTGAGCTGAAACAAGCAAAAGGAAAGAATGATTCCTTCCTCCCATATTTGGGTTTACAGGGTGCAATCTAAAAAATAAACACTTGACATATATATATATATATATATATATATATATAAAAGATGCCGGAACTCACACATATCTAAAGTGACCAACCGTCCTCCTTTAGGGTGGACCGTCCTCCTTTTGTGAGTTCTGTCCTCCCTTGAAAAGTGTCCTCCTACATGTCCTCCTTTTCGATATTTGAAGACTAATGTGCAGGGCTTTTTTTTTTCCTCCTAGAACGCTCAGAAAGGCGTTCCGGCACCTTTTTTTGATGGTTTTTTTTTTCAACTTTTGCCTGAGCTGTGCTATTTCCCCTATTGGCTTTCGAAAGCCAATAGGAATTGCTGCTGAGTGTGCCAAAACACCCGGCCGGCAAACTTTGCACATGCAAGTTGTCTGTATTATTGTTGCAATGAATAAAATGTTTCTTTTATTTACGGTATTTTTTTTCTTCAATTTATTTGTGTCCTCCTTTTCATTGTGGAAAAAGTGGGTCACCTTAACATATCAGACAATCCGTCTTGCCTACCCTATAAGGCTCCATCTAAAAAAAGTGCCGGAACTCCGTATTGGCCATTCTATGACAAAAAAAAGCCCTGCATATATGAGAGAAACATGCCCTTTCCACCTAAAAAATCCTTAAAAATCTAAATCTGTTTTTAAAATCTTCCAAAGCCCCACATATTAGGTATGCTCTGCAACTACCAACAGAATAACAGCATTGGGAGGGACCTTGCAGATCTTCTAGTCCAAATCTCTACTCAAGCAGGAGTCATTTCTATACATTTCATGGTACAGAGTTTCCTGCCTGAGCAGGAGATTGGACTAGATCAGGGCTTTTCAACCTTTTCACCCATTGTACCACTTTTAGGATACGGCAACATCCGAGTACCACCAGTCGCCTAACAAGGTGTCAAAAACTTGATGAGCAAAAAAAAGGGGGGGGGAGTGATAAAGTACAGGTAGTCCTCGACTTACAACAGTTCACTTAGTGACTATTTGAAGTTACAATGGCACTGAAAAAAGTGCCCCCCAAGCCATAGCCGAGCAAGATGCCTACCCCCCCGGTGGCGCTCTTCCCCCTGTCCGAGGTTTTCATTGTTGTGAGCATTTCTGTTGAGGATTGGCAGCAGGGGTGGGGTGGGAGGGTGTTTGGTTTTTATTCCCCCCATCTGCTGGGTGGTTGCAGCAGGTTTTGGTCACTTCACATGACCCTGGGACATGTGACCGTCATAAATATGAATCAGTTGTCAAGCATCTGAATGTAAATCACAAGACCCTGGAGATGCTGCAACATTGGTGCTTCTTCAGGGCTCAGCGGAAGCGCCAGGATCAGCACCGAGCTCCAGCTGGAGTCTGGCACTGATCCTAGCGCTTCCACTGAGCCCTAACAGCCCCGAAGAAGCACTGATCCTGGCGCTTCTGCTGAGCCCTGGCAGCCCTGCAGCTCCAGCCATCTCTCGCTCAGGCTTGTGTGGTGCTGCCACCGGTTCAGCTCATTCCCCTCCTCCACTACCACTTTTCTAGGATGGTCGTGTACCACCTGCCAGGTGCCAATGTACCACAGGTGGTACCCATACCACTGGTTGAAAAGTCCTGGACTAGAAGACCTTCAAGGTCTTTGTGTCCAATCCCTCCTCCTCCTTCTCCTCCTCTTCCTTCCTCCTTCCTGTTTCTTGCTTGGTGGAAACATGGCAGCCATTAGTCCCAAGGCTTTTTCTCAACATCAAGACATCCCCTCTTTAGTCTGGTTTTTTTGTTTGTTACATCCAAAGTCAACCAGGGCACCCTTGCCAAGGTAAGGCAGGTCACAACAAAACGTTGCAGGATGACATCAAGGCAGGATATGTGGGTGGGTGGGGGTCTTACCCAAGACAGGAAATAATTGTTTACTGTGTTCTCTGTTTCCCTTAGTACTGGAAAGAAGAGAACAGAAGGGAGATTAGGAAATCTTGGTCCTCTTGTTGCAACATCTTTTCTCTTTTAAACTTATCAAACCACAGCAGGGCGGGGGGGGGGGGTTGTTGGAACCTGACAGCTAAGAAAAAGCACAAAGCCTGAGGCTGATTGAACATAGGCATCACCTGTCAGCCCTCCAGGTAAAATGGACAAGAAACAGGGCCAGACAAACAAATTCTACTTTATTTTAAGGCTACATAGTAGAACGTTGCAAGTCCAAATGTACGCATTTCCTGGGGTCGCTTTTAACTGCTTAACCCATTAGGAAAGTTCCTCCCTAAAGTTTCTTTCTCTAAGAGCAGCTTAAGAGGAAAAGGAGAAGGTGAAGAAGACCTGTCCAGGGAACTTAAAGATTTGGGGTTTATCTGCCACTGTAAAACTTATATCAAGGCTGACTCAGCCTTCCATTCTTCCGAGGTTGGTAAAATAAGGACCAGATTGTTGGGGGCAATAGAATGATGTTGTAAACCACCCAGAGAGTGCTGTAAAGCACCCTAGATCAATATATAAATCTAAGTGCTATTGCTAGATCTGAGATTTAATTTTTTAAAAAATGTATTGGTTACATGAGTTAGGCAGAGCACAAAAAAGGAATAAGAAAGTCCAAAGAAACCCAATCAAATCAAATCAAATCAAAGGAATTAAAGGGATGAGAAAGAACAGGTGTAGTCAAATCAACATTACTCACTCCACAGGTCTAAATTTTGTCGAACTTGGAAACTAACCTTCATGGGGCTACCCTTGAAGAGTGTTTGGAGACTACAATTAGTGCAAAATGTAGCTGCGCGAGCAATTGTGGGCCTTCCACGTTGTGCCCACATTTCGCCAACTCTCCGCATGCTGCATTGGTTGCCTATCGGTCTCCGAGCGCAATTCAAAGTGTTGGTCATTACCTATAAAGCCCTTCATGGCATTGGACCAGGATACCTACGGGACCGCCTTCTGCCACATACTTCCCTTCGACTGGTGAGAGCGCACAGGGTCGGCCTCCTCCGGGTCCCGTCAGCGAAACAATGCCGTCTGGCGGGTCCTAGGGGGAGGGCCTTCTCTGTTGTGGCGCCCACCCTCTGGAACCAACTGCTTCCTGAGGTCCGTGTTTCCCCCACTCTCCCGGCCTTCCAGAGGAATCTTAATACCTATCTTTGCCGGCAGGCCTGGGGTTGACTGTGGAATGTTGAGTGAATGATGAATGCGTCTGGGGTTGTATTTTTAATGATTTTTAGATTTGCACTTAGTTTTGAAGTACTGTTTTGTTTATGTTGTAAGCCACTCCGAGTCTTCGGAGAGGAGCGGCATATAAGTCTGAAAAATTAAATTAAATTAAATTAAATTGCACCAGGATCCATATAGTCTGTTAGACCCACCTTTGAGTCAAAACACTAGCTATATCTCCTATCTCATGGAATGGAAGCAACAGTATGTTGGCTTTTAAGGCATTTCTAGATTAACAATGCCGGCTTGCATAGAATAGCCTGAGCATGCTGTAGATTCAACTGAAGCCCAGTTGACACAGTTGTGTCCAAACAGTCCAGAATTTTCCTCTTGTTAGTAGGGAACAGCTCAGCTGTGGTTTCTCTCTCTTCCCGGGAAGCATTGCGTGAAATCCATTTGCATTTAGTGATTTAAGTTGAGGGTCTCTCTTTTTTCATCGAGTATTATGGCACTCCGTTATCTCCTAAGACCTCATTTCTAAAGGAAAACGTTTAACTATCCTTCACCCCAGAAGGGGACTGGATGCTAAAACATATGAAGAATGTTTGCAGGAATTGGGTATGTCTCATCTAGGGGAAAGAAGGACTAGGGGTGACATGACAGCAGTCTTCCAGTATTTCAGGGGCTGCCCAAAAGAAGAAGGAGTCAAGCTATTCTCCAAAGCACCTGAAGGCAGGGCAAGAAGCAACGGATGGAAACTAATCAAGGAGAGAAGCAACCTACGGTAGAACTAAGAAGAAACTTCCTGACAGTTAGAACAAAGAACCAGTGGGACAACCTGCCTCCAGAAGTGGTGAATGCTCCAACACTGGAAGTTTTTAAGAAGAGCCTGGACAGCCATTTGTCTGAAATGGTGTAGGGTTTCCTACCTGAGCAGGGGGTTGGATTAGATGACCTCTAAGATCCATCCCAACTCTATTATTTTGTTATTCTGTCACCTCAGTCATGGAATTTTGTTCTTGCGCATGGTAACTCCAGCAAGATTATTGTTCATACAAAGATGGAAAGATTTGGCACTTCCCATAATGGAGGAATGATGAAAACGATGGAACTTGCTGAGATGGCTACATTGACTTCTTTGATTAGGGAAGAGAACTTCTACGTTTTGCCCTTATTAGCTTTTTGCATAAAATAGAAAGAAAAAAAAACCTTATGTTTTAGGATAGATTATAGAAAGTCAAGTTGTAACCATAGAGTAAGAGGCAAACTGATATTTATACTCATAACTGCTATAAAGCAGATCAGAAGCAACCTTTTGATATTGTTTTCCTTTCTTTTCTATTTTTTTCCTGTACTTGCCCCCCTTTCTCCAGTTTCTCTTGGAACACAAATTAAATAAATAAATAAACACTTCCTTTTTCTTACTTGATACTCACTTGTATTACTTTTTACTTTTCCTTCTTCTAAAAATCTTTAATAAAAATCATATAAAAAGAAATATTTCTGACCTTAAGGAATCCTTCTGGGAAATGTGGTCTTCTGATAGCAAGCCAGAAAACAGAACTTACGCCAGATGGGCGCAAGCAGAGAGTAGACTCTCCTTTCTCCACCCCCACCCCTATTACTTCATCAGATGCAAAGTGTCGCTGTCCTTCTTCCTTCCTCTTTCTTCCTTCTTCTTCCTTCTTTCTTCCTTCTACTTTCATCCTTCTATCTTCTTGCAGTAAAAGAGATCATCACAAAAAAAGCACAGAGAAATGGTTATGCATGGAATATATTTGAACCAGGCTACATATCATCTGACAATTTCTACAGAACAGGGAAATTGGCGGGAGCTTAGACGGTATGGTGGAAAACACCGTGGTTAACAGCAGAGGAAAATATTATTACATTATTGCATACACTTTCTGTAAAGTGTTTGAAGTTTCCTAAATGACCTGTTCCAGTCTGTTTGACAATACCCGCACTAGAATTCACTGAATGAATCAACATTATTCTTCATTTGATTAACATCATTCTAATCTCATCAAAAGTACATCATCCACCCAAAGGGCCATTCGTTGGCAATTCTTGGACTTTGGGCCAATCACCCAGGAGACCGTGAGTTCTAGTCCCAGCTTAAGCATGAAAGTTGACTGGGTGACCTTGAGCCTTTCAATCTCTTTCAGCCCATGAAGCAGACAACGGCAAACCACTTCTAAAAACTTGCCTAGAAAACTGCAAGGACGTGACCAAGCAAGGACCAGGAATCGATAATGACACAAAGGTGCACAAGGCCATCATCGTCATCAGCCATTCAGTCATTTCCGTCCTTTGGCCACTCTATGGATCAGCACTCTCCATGTTCTTCTGTCTTGTACCGCCTTCTTCAGATTCGCCATGGTCATCTCAGTGTCATCTTTTATAGTGTCCAACCAGGTGGCCCCTTCGTTTTCTGCTGATCATTCCCAGCATGATTGACTTTTTGAGTGAGTCAGCTCTCATGACATGACCAAAGTATGACTGCCTCTGTTTGGCGATCTTCGTTTCAAGTGATATTTTTGGTCAGGTTCAGTCTAGAGCAGGTGTTCTCAATCTTGGCAACTTTAAGACTTGTGGACTTCAACTCCCAGAATTCCTCAGCCACCTTTGCTGGCTGAGGAATTCTGGGAGTTGAAGTCCACAAGTCTTAAAGTTGCCAAGGTTGAGAACCCCTGGTCTAGAGCTTTCTTTGTCAAGCTTGAAGCATGCATGATATTGCCATCATTACTGCTTCTCAGTTTGCCAATGCACTAGGGGGAAGGAGAGACAGAAATGGAATGCAGGCTCCAAACAACAAGAAGTAAAGCCGTGGGAATCAAGGACGTTCCAGCAGGTGTTTGCCAACCCACAGAGACACTTTCACATAACAATATTTTGACACTTGACTGGATAATGAGACCTGCACTAATAGTGGGAGGGAGAATTCTTTATTTTAATTATAGTGATTTGCGTGGGAAATAATCAGAGCTGGTTTTGCTTTCATTCATGCCAAAATGATGTACTCACTAACGTTTTGCATTAAGAGATTGGACCATCTAGTTGGTGCTTATACAGTTGGATTCATCAGTCAGAACCTTGACATCCTTGTTATTTTTGCAGTCTTTGGCAGGGGTCCCCAACCCCAGGCCACAACCATGGCCCATTTGGAACTGGGCTGTGCAAGTGACAGGCAAGCATGTTCATGCACATAGTCCCACATGTGCAAGTGTTGGATACGTGAGCACACTCTTGAGTGGAACCATCCCCTCTCCCCCCTTCATTGCCACCATTGCTGGTCCGCAAAGCTGTAAAGATTGGGGACCACTGGTCTATGGTGTGTGTAGTGGTCACCGCCAGCACCACAGTTCAAAGATGTCCACCCTTCTCCTATCTTTTTCAGAGTCCAGGTTTCTTAGCCATAAGTAGCAATTGGGGAAAAAAATGTGTGAACTAATATGTGTTTGGTTGTGAGTCTGATGTTTTTACTTTTCCAGAGGTTATTCATGCCAGACATTGCAGTTCTTACAAGTGCTTTTGTGTATGTTTGTGCACACACAAATAGAATACAAATACAAATACTAGCAGTTTAAGATGCCACTAGTTCTACCTGTTGTTTGGTTTTGTTGCAAGAGAGCATGCTTCTTCTGGAAAGTTTTGGTTGTTATGTACATCCTTATTTATAGTTCGGAAATGTTTGTGCAATTTTTCAAACTGATGCATGCCATCCTGAATTTAGTCATATCATATTTTCTCATCCACACCAAATTATTACAACTCTAGCAGATTTTCAAACAATAGGAAACTGCTGATTTCAACAGATAACTTTTTACAAATAAGAGCAGGCTGTCTTGAAGAGATGACATCAGCAGTTTATTTGCTGATGCCTTTACATGTCAGATGCAAAAAATTCCCAATCAAGTGGGAATTACCATTACTGATTACTGGCATAGTTTGGGATAGTGATCCTGCACCTTTAGCAGAAACCATTTCTTCCTAGGGGTCCATAGAAGAATGGGCAAAAGTGGAATCATAATCTACCCATTTAGTTTAGCGTTGCCTACCCCAACACACACACTTGGGTGTATGTGATCTTTGGCTCTCTGGTCTGGAAGTTAGGGAGACAAAATTTGGAACTCTTGGTTAGAAAGGCTGTTTCAGGAGGAAAAGAGCAGTCAGATTGAGCTAGTGCTTCCAAGCATGAAAGTTGTTTTGAAATGGAAAGAAGGGAAAGAAGGAGGGAGGGAGGGAGAGAAGGAAGGAAGGAAGGAAGGAAGGAAGGAAGGAAGGAAGGAAGGAAGGAAGGAAGGGAAGAACATTTGTAGCTGTGGGGTCACTGGGGCTCTCTGAGCTTAGATGTTTTCTTACAGACATTTCATTACCCAGCTAGATAACAACATCAGTTCACTGTGCAGTGATGTTGGGTAATAAAACATCTACAAAAACAACCAAACTTGGAGAGGAGAGGAGAGGAGAGGAGAGGAGAAGAGAAGAGAAGAGAAGAGAAGAGAAGAGAAGAGAAGAGAAGAGAAGAGAAGAGAAGAGAAGAGAAGAGAAGAGAAGAGAAGAGAAGAGAAGAGAAGAGAAGAGAAGAGAAGAGAAGAGAAGAGAAGAGAAGAGAAGAGAAGAGAAGAGAAGAGAAGAGAAGAGAAGAGAAGGAGAGGCAGAGGAGAGGGGGGCAGACAGACAGACAGAGACACAGAGAGAGAGAGAATCTGTTTAAAGCTGCTTCTATAAAATCTCCCATAAACATAGGTGATTCAAAAAGGGTAAAAAACAGAAAAGTGAATCTCAGTAAATCCAGCTTGGAAGCTCTCCAATATATTTCATTGGTAGCAAACACTTAGCAACCATGAAAAATATTAGGAGTTGGATAAGGCAGCCAGAAGAAGGTTGAGGATGGGACAAAGGATGAACTCACTTCAACATAACCTAAGCCCCGAATGAGACAATGTCTTGCAGCTTTAGAAGGAGATTAGAGAAGCACATGGAAGAGAGACATGTGAACATGAAAACATCAGGAGCAGAGGTTTTGTCTCAGTGGCAGGGAACAAGGTGTGGTCTTTGAGTTTTACTTGTGAGCTTCTTGGAACAATCTGTTGGGCCAACAAGTGAAACAGGACAGTCAGGTGGACTTTTTATTTGACTCATCAGGACACGTCTTATGTTCTTCTCACCAATAACAGCATCTTCCATCTTGGGTCTGCAACAGAAGGAGAAAGAGGAGACAACAAATAAACCTCAGAGTTGGCCTTACAATGAAACTAAGGCAACTTTCTAGCAGCCCAATATTTCCTATGGTTAAATTCAAGTTTAGTTTCAAGTTTAATCAAATTTATATGCCGCCCTTCTCCTAAGACCCAGGGCGGCTCACAACAACAATACAATAATACAATAAAAATTTAAAAATTAATTTCATTCACACCACATACAAACACAATCAGCTGACAGTCACTGATGGTGGGACACTCCTAGGGCCCAGGGGCAGAGCACAGCTCATACGCCCCAAGCCTGTCGGCATAGATGCGTCTTCAGGAGTTTCCGGAAAGCTAGGAGGGAGGGAGCAGTACGAACCTCTGAGGGAAGCTGGTTCCAGAGGGCTGGGGCAGCAACGGAGAAGGCCCTTGCCCTAGGCCCCGCCAGATGACATTGTCTAACAGATGGGACCCATAGGAGGCCAACCCTATGCGCCCTAACCGGTCGCTGGGATTTATGAGGCAGAAGACGGTCCCGCAAGTATCCTGGTCCATTGCCATAAAGGGCTTTATAGGTCATAACCAACACTTTGAATTGTGTTCGGAGACCAATAGGTAGCCAGTGCAGCTTGCAGAGAGCTGGAGTGATATGAGCATGTCTTGGGAGACCCAAGACAGCTCGCGCGGCCGCATTCTGGACTACTTGTAGTCTCCAGACATTCTTCAAAGGTTGCCCCATGTAGAGAGCATTACAGTAGTCGAATCTTGAGGTGACAAGGGCATGGGTGACTGTGAGGAGTGATTCCCGGTCCAAATAGGGGCGCAACTGGCGCACCAGGCGAACCTGGGCGAACGCCCCCCTTGCCACAGCCGAAAAATGATATTCTAAACTTAGCTGTGGATCGAGGAGGACACCCAAGTTGCGAACCCTCTCCGAGGGGGACAAAACTTCTCCCCCCAGGGTAATGGATGGACAGTTAGAATTGTCCTTGGGAGGCAGAGCCCATAGCCACTCCGTCTTGTCGGGATTGAGTCTGAGCCTGTTGGCACCCATCCAGACCTCAACAGCCTCCAGGCACTGGTTCATCACTTCCACTGCTTCGCTGTAGTGACGCGGGGTGGAGATATAAAGCTGGGTATCATCAGCATATTGATGATAACTCACCCCGTGTCGACGGATGATCTCACCCAATGGCTTCATGTAGATGTTAAAAAGCAGAGGTGAGAGAACAGACCACATGGAAGAGGCCTCGGAGCTGATCTCTGACCTCCTGCGAACACCGACTGCGACCAGCCAGAGAGGTAGGAGGTGAACCACTGTAAAACGGTGCCCTGCACTCCAAGCCCCTCCAACCGGTGCAGAAGGATACCATGGTCGATGGTATCGAATGCTGCTGAGAGGTCAAGAAGCACCAGGATAGTGGAGTAACATCTATCCCGGGCCCGCCAGAGATCATCAATCAGCGCGACCAAAGCAGTTTCCGTGCTGTAACCGGACCTGAACCCAGACTGCTGAGGGCCCAGATAATCAGTTTCATTCAAGGACCGTTGGAGTTGGAGTGCCACCACCTTCTCAACAACCTTCCCTAAAAAGGGAAGGTTGGAGACTGGATGATAATTATTTAAAACTGCCGGGTCCAGGGAAGGCTTCTTGAGGAGGGGGAGCACAAGTGCTTCCTTTAAGGGAGCCGGAAAGGACCCCTCCCTCAATGAAGCGTTAGCAACAGCCTGGACCCAGCTCCGTGTCACCTCCCTGCTAGCCGAAACCAGCCAGGAGGGGCACGGGTCCAGTAAACAGGTGGCCGATGTTTCAGTTCCCCACAAATTAGACGACACCCACCCCTTCAAAGTAGGCACTGTCTTCCCCAGTTAATATCACTGATCAATGCTTTGTTACTGGCCATGGATTTTGGGGTGCGACCAATCAAATGGAAGGTGTGATCTTGAGGAAGGCTAGTTTGGGAGATGTGTTAATTCATTTGCTATTTGCCTTTTAGCAGAAGAAGCCATTGCTTTTCAACCCAACTGTGTATTTTCAGAGTCTCAACAGAGATCGCGTCCTGAGGCAAAGAAGGAAGTCCAAGACGTTTCTGCAATTTGAAAAGCAGAAGTGCTATTTGCCAGGGGGAAGCATGTTCATTTGGGCCTGCTTGTCAAATACAATCAACAGTTTTACACAATTACAGAATAATAGAATTGGAGGTCTTCTAGTCCAACCTCTCCCTAAGCAGGAGATTCTATAATGTTCTGGACCAATGGCTGTTCAGTTTCTTCTTGAAAACTTCCAGTCATGGAGCACCCACAACTTCTGGAGGCAAGCCATTCCACTGATTAATTGTTCTCACTGACAAAAAAAAAAATTCTCCTTCATTCTACGTTGTTTGATTTTGCATTGGCCCTCACGAATAAATTCTTACCAAATTCTTTTCAATCTCTTAGCTGGAATCATTATCAACAATTTGCAGTCCTTATTCAGTAATGATATTGGTCTACAGTTTCTCCTTAAAGTCAAATCCCGTCCCTCTTTATGTATTAGTGCTATGTAGTCCTCTTTCTAATTCTCTGGCATTTTTCCCTCCCTCTAAAATAAAATCCATTTTGTTTTTGCAAAGGTTGTAAAAGTTCGTCCTCAAAACACTTAAAATAAGAAGCTAATAATCCATCTGGTCCCAGCATCTTTCATAGATTAATCTTTTTATGGCTTCAGAAACTTCCCTTATTGTTATAGATCCATTCATAATATGTTTCGCTTCCTCTGTGATCCTCAGTAAATTTTATTTCTTTAGATAGTTATCTATTTTCTCCAGAAGGATGCACTTCCTTTATTTAAGTTAGAATAACATTTAATGTAATGCTTTTTTATAGCCGCATTATCTATTAATACAGTACCTTTCTCTTGTAATTTGCATATCAATATAATTTCTATTTTTCTTTTACTTTTTTCCCTTATCTCGGGAAAAGAATTACTTCTAGCTTTCTTTCTGATTTCATTTTTTCTTCTTTTACTTTATACTGTGGTACGTTGTTACACAACTGCTTTGAAACTCATCAAATTTGGTACTCAAATGTATTTTGACATGAACATTTTGTCCCGGTATTCATTGTTTGTTCGGTACTTAATGCACAAGCTACAACTTTTTATTGTCAGCTGCCTTGCGACTCACTACATGTTCCTTCCCTCCCATCCAGGACATAGCACAGAAGCGCTGCTTGAGCAGGGTCCCTAAAATTATCTGGGACACTACACATCCTCTTCACGACCTGTTTTCCTTGTTACCTTCCGGGAGGAGGGGGCTCCGTGGTATCCGTAGCAGAACATCCAGATTCAGCCGTAGTTTCATTCCATACAGCATTAACCTTGTGAACTCTCAAGCTTGCTCCTTCCGTTATATATTCAAGATGGACAATATTTAATATTTATTTGTTACGTATATGCAGGGATGTGGGTCTGTAGATATGTGGTATATACCGGTAGTATGTTTAGGTGTGTGTCATGTATGTGTTTCACTTTGAGAGCGGGCAACTAAATTTCATTTTTTGATGTGTGCCATTGTGCCCACAGTAAAAAAAAAATGACAATAAAGGTTATCTTATCTTATCTTATCTTGTCTTATCTTATCTTATCTTATCTTGTCTTGTCTTGTCTTGTCTTATCTTATCTTATCTTGTCTTATCTTGTCTTGTCTTGTCTTGTCTTGTCTTATCTTGTCTTGTCTTCTCTTATCTTGTCTTGTCTTGTCTTGTCTTATCTTGTCTTATCTTGTCTTGTCTTATCTTGTCTTATCTTGTCTTATCTTGTCTTATCTTATCTTATCTTATCTTATCTTATCTTATCTTATCTTATGTTATGTTATCTTGCCTTGCCTTGCCTTGCCTTGCCTTGCCTTGCCTTGCCTTGCCTTGCCTTGCCTTGCCTTGCCTTGCCTTTTATTTATTTAAGCTCTGGGTTGAGCTGAAACAAGCAAAGGAAAGAATGATTTCTTCCTCCCATATTTGGGTTTACAGGGTGCTATCTAAAAAAGAAACACTATATATATATATATATATATATATATATATATATATATATATATATATATATATATATATATATATATATATATATATATATATATATATATATATATATATATATATATATATATATATATATATATATATATATATATATATATATATATATATATATATATATATATATATATATATATATATATATATATATATATATATATATATATATATATATATATATATATATATATATATATATATATATATATATATATATATATATATATATATATGTTTTCTGAGGTTTTCGCGGGTGTTTGTATGTAGGTCTTTGGTTCTTCGGGTTTTCTCCCACGTAGAATTTGAAGTGTCTTGGCAACGTTTCGATGAAGTCTCATTCATCATCTTCAGGCTGGTGCTTGTGGCTTCTGCTTCTAGGAGCAATGTGTGGTCTAAGCTGTTTTTTCCTTTTAACTGCCAGTGGGGGTTTGAACTGATTGGCTGAGAGCTTGGCTATGTTCTGATTGGTTAGGGGCTTGGCTGTGCTCTGATTGGCTGGGGGGTTGGCTGTGTTCTGATTGGCTGGGGGGTGTTCTGTTTGGGTGGGGGCTTTGTTGTGCTGGAGAGGTTCAAAGTGGCCAATGTTGCAGCTCTGGTCTGGCTCCTGGTCTGTGGTCTTGCCTCATCATTGGTGTGGGTTTGGGTTTGCTTTTTGCGTGGATGTGTGGAGGTGGCATCCTGTGTGTTTCTGGTGTCAATCTTTGTGTTAGGAATACGTTTGTCAATAAGGGCGGGTTTCCAAATGGCTGGTAGGCGGGAGGTATCATCTCGTTTGTTCATGCTGTGGGGGCGTTTTTCTATCTCGATGGCTTCTCTGATTATTCTGTTATTAAAATGTTCAGTTTTGGCAATTGTTCTGGTCTTTTTGAAATCAATTTCATGTCAGAACACAGCCAACCCCCCAGCCAATCAGAGCACAGCCAAGCCCCTAACCAATCAGAACATAGCCAAGCTCCCAGCCAATCAGTTCAAACCCCCACTGGCAGTTAAAAGGAAAAAACAGCTTAGACCACACATTGCTCCTAGAAGCAGAAGCCAAAAGCACCAGCCTGAAGATGATGAATGAGACTTCATCGAAACGTTGCCAAGACACTTCAAATTCTACGTGGGAGAAAACCCGAAGAACCAAAGACATATATATATATATATATATATATATATATATATATATATATATATATATATATATATATATATATATATATATATATATATATATATATATATATATATATATATATATATATATATATATATATATATATATATATATATATATATATATATATATATATATATATATATATATATATATATATATATATATAAAAATTGTTATATATATATATAAAAATTGTTATATATATATATATATATATATATATATATATATATATATATATATATATATATATATATATATATATATAAATTGTTAACAAAATTGTTAACAAAGAAATAGGCTCTCTCCCGCTTTGTTAATAGTCTGGACCCAGACTATTAATAGTTAATTGCAGGAGAGAGCCTGTGGCTTGAGGCTAAAGCTTCTGCCTAGCATGCAGACTGCCCAGGTTCGAATCCCGGAAAGGGTGAGTTCTGACTGAAGAGAGTTAAATAACTCGAAATAGCTATCTCAGAAATCCCTTATTTCTTTGTTAACAATTTTAAAAAACATATATATATTTGTGCTTGCAGATGGCTCTGGGTTGAGCTGAAACAAGCAAAGGAAAGAATGATTTCTTCCTCCCATATTTGGGTTTACAGGGTGCAATCTAAAAAAAAAAAATATTTTCCCACACACACACACATATGTAAAATTGCCAATCAACAACTTGTCTGATATTTGCTAAACTAATACATATTCAATTCCTAATCCTTGCTTCTTTTTTCTAACCAAGTATAAAATAAATTCCATATTTGATAATGGTCTGTATCTTCTTTGTCTTTTAGCCTCATGGTTAATCTGTCCATTTCTGCACATTCCAAAATCTTCCTTATTATTTCTTCCTCCGATGGCAAAGCTTCATTTTTCCAATATTGTGCAAAAATTATTCTTGCTGCTGTAATGATATGTAGAATTAAATATAGTTTCTGCTTATTAGTCTTTTCAGGCATAATGCCTAATAAAAAAAGTTCACCTTACCTTACCTTATCTACATTATTCTTTATGGGGAAAATTTGTTTGATACTTACCATTTTCGATACTCCTCATGTTTCCCCGAATCTACTAACAGGTACCATTGTATTAATATGTGTTAGCTTTTATCCTCTTTTTTCAATTTATATATGAGCTTAAGTTCACTCTGATGTTCAGTGACAAGATCTACTGCATGTCACTAGAAATTGGAATGCCACTGTTGGTAAAACTAAGGAGGAAAATGTAGTTGGATTATTATTATTTATTATTATTATTTATTATTATTATTTAATTTGATTTCTATGCCGCCCTATTCCGAAAACTCAGGGCGGATTATATATGCCATAAGAAACAGAAATGAAGCGGAATAACTTAACAGTTGGTGCCATTCCGATGATTTCTCCTTTGCTAACACATTCCTCACAAAACAAAATCAAATCAAATCAAGTCTTTATTACAGTCATAGACCAGCATATTTACACAACAAAAAAGCCACCTATCTACATATACTGTACATCATCAGACAAAGCCCACAGAAGTTGAGCTCACTTTTATTACTGCCACCTGGAAACACAGTTATAACAGCCAGGATATGACCAGGGATATAACGGTGGAATAGAGGAAAAATTGTTTATCTGAAAATTCCAGGTCAAACTAAAGCAAAACATTTTCCACGATATGATTTTTGAACTTGTCAAAAATCACTTTGAACAAGAGCCCTGGTGGCACAGTGGTTTGAATGCAGTATTGCAGGCTGCCCACAGCCTGGAGTTCGATCCTGACCAGCTCAAGGTTGATTTAGTCTTCCATGCTTCCAAGGTCAGTAAAATGAGGATCCAGGTTGTTGGGGACAATGTGCTGATTCTGCTCAGAGAGTGCTATAGAAGTCTAAAATGTAAGTCTAGGTCAGCGGTTCTCAACCTATAGGTCGCGACCCCATTTGGGGTCGAACAACCATTTCGCGGGGGTCGCCGGACACCGCAGTCTGCCATTTTGGTTTGGTTTTTTTTTCGTCGCGGCGCGCATGGGTGGCGCAAGTGGGGTCTCAACCTGAAAAAGGTTGAGAACCACTGGTCTAGGTGCTATTGCTAATATACACTATACATTTTCAAGAACAACATCAGAAATCCCTTTGAAATCCTGAAGCCACTGACTGGGAATTAGAGGAACTTTGGAATGAAATCAGTGGAATTGTTAAGGGTGAATGAGAAAACAGATGATCAAAGACCAAGAAACAGAAGAAACTGCATTAAATGTGGAATAGCTGTTAAATTAGCAGCAGGATTAAAGAGATGAAAAATAGAAACCGACATTGAAAACCAAGGGAAGTCTTCCACGTGTTTCCAAACTCAGAAGGACGTTCTGACCTCAGATTGGTAAGTCAAAGGATACCAATGAGCAGATAGTAACCAATTGAAAGAAAATAAAGATATAAAGGGGTATATACTGAAAATCAGTAAAAAAAATTCTAATAAAACTATGCAACAATTCTGGAGCACGACTCAGTGACCAGCAAACTGGAAAACATCAATCTACATTCCGATACCAAAGATGGGAGACTTAACCACGTCTGCAAATTATTTCAATGTCCTTTATTTCGTATGCTAGTACAGTAATGCTTGAGATCATCTAATGCAGATTAAAGCCCTACATGGAACGAAAGACGCCAGATGTTCAAACTCATTTTTGAAAAGGCAGAGGACCAGAGACATTACTACTGGTGCATGCTGAATAACTGAGAAAGCCTAAAGGAAATCAGTATATATAAGTATATATAAATAAGTATACTTATATATATATACTTATACTTATATATATAAGTATATCAGTATATATAAAAATCAGTATGTGCTATACATATATATACATATATATATGTAGGTCTTTGGTTATTCGGGTTTTCTCCCGCGTAAAATTGGAAGTGTCTTGGCGATGTTTTGACGAAGTCCCATTTGTCATCTTCAGGCTGGTGTTTTCGGCTTCGTGCTCCTAGAAGCATGAAGCCAAAAACACCAGCCTGAAGATGACGAATGGGACTTCGTCAAAACATCGCCAAGACACTTCCAATTTGACGCGGGAGAAAACCTGAATAACCAAAGACCTACATACAAACACCCGCGAAAACCTCAGAAAACATATATAGAGAGAGAGGGGAGAGAGAGAGAGAGAGAGAGAGAGAGAGAGAGGGAGGGAGGGAGGGAGGGAGGGAGGGAGGGAGGGAGAGAGAGGGAGAAAGGACTTTGATTGTGTTGACTAGGGCAGAATGTCCTTAGGAAAATGGATTCCAGAATGTTTAATTAACCTCAAACTACATACTAAATATATATTGAAGGTGGCTTTTCTGGAAGAAGATGAGGGTGGTTTTAAAACTGTAGAAGCAACAACAAACTGCTCTGTGCTGATGGCCTTACTCTGATAACTGAGAACCCATATGATCTGCAAGCTCTTGTAATAAAAGTCAAGGAGCACAGGTTAAAAATGAGGCCAAGATTAAATAGAAAGAAAACTGAACTAAAAACAATAGATACATGTCTATGGAGATTCTCAGTCATGCAGGTCATGGTTATCTTAAAGGTGCTTTTTCAAAAGGCAGTTGGACTGTTTTTCCTTGAGGGAGATGTTTCACTATCCCAGAAGCTTCCTGAGTCAGAACTGAAGAAGCTTCTAGTTTGAGAAGCAAAACATCTTCCTCAAGAAAAAAAACAGTCCAGTTGCCTTTTGGAAAAGCACCTTTGAGATAACAATAGATACAGCAACAAGCCTTACAATTAACAAGGAAGGTACTGAAGTTATGGATCCCTTCCACCTTTCAAAATCAACTCATATTAGCAAAAGAGTCAGAAGTCAAGAAACACAATCACAAACAAGCATTGGGTAAGGTAGCTGTCAACGCTGCTAACGTTGGATGTTCTTGCTTTGACAACAGATGGAGATGCAGCCTTTTTCTTTCTTATACTGCACTCTTAGAATTAGATGATACTGGGGGAGGGGGAGGACTGTGATGGGAGTTAGTTAGATATACAATATTGTAATAAGAGCTGATAAAGCATGGAGGATTATGAACTGGGTGGAAAGCCAGCATTTCAAACTAATTGGAGAATGTGATTTATGACTATTAGTTGTAGGAGGGAATTGTGCTTTCATCTACGTGTTGAAGGGAGGGGAAGTCAGATTTTGGCTTCCACTGTGTACGTGCAGAAGCTATGCTGCTCGATTAAAGATTCCTTAAGGTAAACAATGCCTCAAAGTTCCTTGAAGAAATTCATCTTTTGGAACCATGACATTAGCAAGGAAATCTTTGCAAAAGATATTCAGATGCCATGATGTATATATCAATACAAAGGTCAAAATGATGCTGACGGTGTTTTCCCTGTGACACTCTATGGAAGTGAACAATGGCATTTGAAGAAAAAGGATGGGGAAAAGAGAACTATCTTTTGAACTTTGGTGTTGGAGAAGATGACTGAGAATATCATGGATAGCCAAGAAAAAAAAAAAGAATCCTCAGAACAAATCAACCCAGAGTTCTCATTCAAGACATAAATAACCAGGCTGAAATTATTTCATTTTACAATAATCATGCAAAAAGCTAACTCCTTTGAGAAGTCCATGATGCTGAGCAATGTGGAAGGAAAGAGCAGAAGATGACCCACAGTGAGGAAGATGGACTCAGTGGTGGTGGGTGCACTGTTGGAAGACCTGAAGGACCAGAACAGATCATCACAAAGAAGATCTATCTGTGTGGTAGTTAGGAGATGACACCAACTTGATGGTACATAACCAATCAATTTATCAATCAATCAATCAGTTAACACAAATCTATCTTATACTTAGACACGGCTATTTGTAGCTACATGGTATAATGTGGTATGTAGGTATGAATGATTAATGTTATCAGTATATATCTAAAACTGGAACTCCTATTAGATAAAACTGCCAAGATTCAGAACAGGATGTTACAATCCCTTCATTTTGCAAACACGCCACAATCCAAAACCATGATCATATAGTTATCTTTGATTAGTGGATCCCCGAAATCAACCAGGGAGATGGAGAGACCCTACAAGCTTGGAGTTTCCCCCAGTTCTTCTTTAAAGAGAGTGACACTCTACCTCCACACTGGATTTGCTCTTGGTTAAGGTCTGCCCTGTGGTCTCACTGAAAGCACTCTCAAGAGCAGCCAAAATAGACATTCGTAGCTTCTCCCTGAAGTCCTGTCCCACAAAAACATACAGGAAAGGGTTCAGGCAACTGTTGAGATAAGCCAGGCTTGAGGCCAAAGGTATTCCCACCATCAGAAAGGTCTGTAGTCCAGGTGTTACCCTGGCAGCAGACATCTCCAAGAAGGAAAAGACATGATAAGGGAACCAGCAGATGAAGAAGGCCACAACCACGGCCACCATGATCTTGAAGGGCCTGGTTGAGCGGGTGAGCCGAGTCCCCTTCAGCCTGACAGTGATAATGCCATAGCAAAAAAGAATGATGACGAACGGCACTAAGAATCCAGCCACAAAACGGGTCATCACCAAGGCTTGAGCACGATACTCTCCCAGCTTAACAACCTCCTCTGACTGGAAACTGTCTGATAAGGCAAAGTTGTTGTAACAGTGAGTGATGTTCTCTTCCCCAGGAGAACCTTTAAGATCTCGGAAGACAAAATAAGGGGAACTAAGGGCCAAGGCGGCTATCCAAATGCCCAGGGCCACCAGAGAAGCCAGTTGAGGTGTCCGATGGTTCTGGGCCCAGACGGGGCACATTACAGAGACACAGCGGTCCATGCTGATGATGGTGAGGAGGAAGACACTGGCGAACATGTTGAGGAAGGCCACCGTGCTGATGAGTTTACACAGCAGCTTCCCAAAGGACCAATGGAAGCCCAGGGCTATGTAGGCCACGCTCAATGGGAGGAAGGAAGTAAAGACCAAATCAGCAATGGCCAAGTTGAGGAACCAGACAGCATTCACGGTTCTCTTCATATGGAAGCCAGTGATAAAAATGACCAAGCTGTTTCCAGTCACCCCTAACAAGAAGGCTATGCTGTAGATCACCATGGAGAGTATGTGCATTGAGTTGAGGAGGCTTGCATTCTTCTCCAAATCAGGATAGTCCTCGTAATCTTCGTAAAGGCTTTCTGGAGACGTGGAGTTGGCGGCCATTTTGGTAGAAAAGAATCTGTTGGAAGGAAATAGGAAATGGTAGAGGATGGAAATATTACTTCACAAAGTTGGCGCAAAATGGAGCTGTGGCTGTTTGACCAACTTTTAAAGCTATGGAACTACCCCAGAATCCTGTTATAAATAAGATTTTATATTTCGTTTTATATCACCAGGCTAGAAACCAGCAGATGGTGAGTTCTAGTCCCATCTTAGGCATGAAAGTCAACTGGGTGACTTTGGGCCAATCACCAGGAGACGGTGAGTTCTAGTCCCGCCTTAGGCATGAAAATTGGTTGGGTGACTTTGGGTCAGTCACTCTCAATCGAACCCATCCAAAGGCTGTTAGGGCACTTTGAATGTTTGGATACTAATAGCAATATTCTTTAAACATCTGCAGTAAAATGGAGAGTTTTCCCACATTCCAGAATGCTTTGCTGATAGGGATTTATGGAAGAGAACCATCTTGAGTCACAAGATGGCAGCAGAGCAACATCCTTTTAATCTAGAGGTAATGCCGGAGGGTGTGTTGTGCATTTTAACTTTTGCAAACTAATAATTCATCCCTCTAGTATCTATTTAATCCTTCAAATGAAACCTAATGTGGTATTCCCACTTTGCAACCAGTTGCCCTTTCAAAACAAGAGTGGTCCAGGAATTAATCATTTCTTTTGGATCTTGTAACTAAAATTTAGATAAAAACTATTTTATATTGTTAAATCTCCCAGAGACTTACTGCTCTTGGAATAATCTCAATGGCAGAACTGCTTTCACATCTAAAAGCTTATTATTTGATTGGGATTGTATGTTGTATGAGTGGGTACAGTTTATAGTTTTATATTGTATTACTATTTTAAATGATTTATATATTGTTGTACTTGTATTTCTGCTGTAAGCCGCCCTGAGTCTGGGGAGAAGGGCGGCATATAAGTCAAAGTAAATAAATAAATAAATTATCTCATATGAATTGAAAACTCTTCCTCTGACTCCTTTCTGAGACCAATTAAATAAATGATAAAAGGCTGGGTTCATACATGATAGGCTAACCTAACCTGAGGTTGGGCTGCTTGTGGAACAGTCAGCCTTTATCTTGACTTGTTCAACACACCAGACCATCCCACTAAGTGAGGATGTGGTCCAATGTGGGGAGGAGAGGCAATGTGCTATTTGAACACCACAACTATTATAGGTGTTATTAATCCAAGTTCAGTATTTAGAACAGTCTTTGGCAACTTCAAGATGTGTGGACATCACCTCACAGAATTATTTTTGAGCAGTTGTTTTCCAAAGTTGGCAACTTTAAGTTGTGTAAACTCCCTGAATTCCTCATGCCAGCTTGCAGTTTGGTCTCATGGTTAAGGCAACCAGGAGACAATGAGTTCTAGACCTGCCTTAGACATGAAAACTGGCATTTGATTTGGGCCAATCACCAGGAGACTGGGAGTGCTAGTCCCGCCTTAGGCATGAAAGCTGGCTGGTGGACTTTGGGCCAATCACTAGGAGACTGGGAGTTCTAGTCCCACCTAGAAAGCTGGCTGGTGGACTTTGGGCCAATCACTAGGAGACTGGGAGTTCTAGTCCCACCTAGAAAGCTGGCTGGTGGACTTTGGGCCAATCACCAGGAGACTGGGAGTTCTAGTTCCACCTGAGGCATGAAAGCCAGGCCAACTCACCTCACAGATTGTTGTTGGGAAAATAGGAGGAAGGAGTATTAGGTATATATTTCATTATTTGTAACAAAAATTTATAACAAAAGTAATAAAGGTGAGATCAAAAACAAATAAAATAAAAAGTAAGCCTTAGCTGAAATATGAATTTCAACTCCCAGCCTTCTTAAAATTGCCAAGATTGAGGGACACTCTTCCAGTGCAATAACTATCACAAAACAAGGGACCTGTGCAGCATTCATTCACCTGTGGTCACATTCTATTCCTGGCTGATTTTTTTTCCCCCTTAAGTATTATATGTAACACTGGATTAAAGCCTTGTGCCTTTCCTAACCTCTTATTTTCCTTCCATGAAAGTTTTAATTTTCAAAACTCTGCATTCTTTCGGTTTCTTCCACCTTTGCTCACAGAATTAACATGTGGACATTGGCATCCATTAACAGCCTGCTCGCTTGTTGCAAAAATAAAAACACACTGTAGCTGGAAGTTCAGACCAGAAAAATGAGGATCAAATCCCCACCGAGCTAGGAAATTCAGTAAAACCTCTTTGCCTCTAGCGTCCTTAACCTAGCCTAACCTGCAGAGTTCACATGGAAGTAAAAACAAAGCAGCTGCCCCCGTTCTCCAGATCTGAGAAGAGCAAGATAAAATAGAATCATCAATATAAATTCTTGCTGAGTGGCAGCGCTGTGAAAAGAGAGTCTTACCTCGAAGCCGGGGTCTTCTCAAGTGTCTGATCCTTTCCAGGCTTCTTCAGTCTCTCAACCTCTAATTCCAAGGAATCTGTCGTGTCCTCTGATGGCTTGAAAACTTATTGTGAAGTAGGGAGATTCACAGGTTGGTGGTGTGCATTTCTTAGGACGATGAAGAGTCCGGATGTGTGGCTAGAGGGAAGAGCCACTGTCCACAGACAGTTGCTCGTTTTGGGATTGCCTGCAAAGAGTTGGCAGAGAGGCTGTGGGCAGGTTTAATTCTTTAACCCTTGGCCCAACAAGGAGCGTGCTGTATCAGCGTGTTCATTGCCCACACACCATGCTGGACTCAGAAAGTCTCACTTGCCAGCCAGAGGCAATGATATCCAAACAGATTAAATTATTCCAGAGAAGAAAGTGTATACAGGAAGTCACTTCTCTGTGGCCACCTCCCAGTGTTTAGTCTCTGGAGATTCTCAGTCCTCCAGGTCATCGTTGTGTCAAAGGTGCTTTTTCAAAAGGCAACTGGACTGTTTTTTCCCCCTGAGGAAGAAGGACAAGATGTTTCGCTTCTCATCCAAGAAGCTTCTTCAGTTCTGACTTCAGTCCAAGCTTTTTGGATGAGAAGCAAAGCATCTTTTTCTTTTTCGTCAGGAGGAAAAATGGTCCAATTGTCTTTTGAAAAAGCATCTTTGAGACCACCAGCACTGAGGTCTTCCTAGCACAGGGGTAGGCAACCTCGGCTCTTTTATGACTCGTGGACTTCAACTCCCAGAATTCCTGAGCCAGCATGGCTCAGCATGGAAACCTCTCTCTTTCCCCTCAGCATAGCTGACTCAGGAATTCTGGGAATTGAAGTCCACGAGTCATAAAAGAGCCAAAGTTGCCTATCCCTGTCCTAGCAGTTGGAAAGCATGCAAATGCAAGGAGATCAATAGGTACCACTTTGATGGGAAGGGAACTGCGTTCTGTGGGCTTTTGGCATATAGCCACGCTGGCCACATGACCACAGAAATTGTCTTCAGACAATGCTGGCTCCCTTGGCCAAGAAACGGAGATGAGCACGGTGTCCTTAATCGGATGTGACTAGACAGAGAAAGTCTTTACCTGTCTAATTTAATGAAGAGAAGGACGAGGGGGGACATGATAGCCGTGTTCAAATATCTCAGGGGCTGCCCCAAAGAAGAGGGAGTCAAGCTATTCTCCAAAGCGCCTGAAGGCAGGAGAAGAAGCAACGGATGGAAACTAATCAAGGAGAGCAGCAACCTAGAACTAAGGAGAAAATTCCTGACAGAACAATTAACCAGTGGAACAACCTGCCTCCAGAAATTGTGAATGCTCCAAAACTGGAGGTTTTTAAGAAGAGACTGGACAGCCACTTGTCTGAAATGGTATAAGGCTTCCTGCCTGAGCAGGGGGTTGGACTAGATGACCTCCAAGGTCCCTTCCAACTTTATTATTATTATTATTATTATTATTATTATTGTTGTTGTTGTTGTTGTTGTTGATAATAATAATAATAATAATAATAATAATAATAATAATAATAATAATAATAATAATAATAATAATAATAATAATAATAATAATAATAATCACCTAGGCCAGGGGTAGGCAACTTTGGCTCTTTTATGACTTGTGGACTTCAGTTCCCAGAATTCCTGAGCCAGCATGGCTTAGAATGGAAACCTCTCCCTTTCCCCTCAGCGTAGCTGACTCAGGAATTCTGGGAGTTGAAGTCCACAAGTCATAAAAGAGCCAAGATTGTTTACCCTGACCTGGGCCATGTAAAAATTGTAATTTTGTTGTATAATTTATATAAAATATAAAGGTAATGGCTGTGTGGATTCCAGAAATATTTGGGCTCACACACAATCCCATTTTAGATTAACTTGGTATGTTCAGTTGGTTCTCCGTACAAGATAGCATTCAGTTTTACTGTCCAGGGAAGCAGTTGTATAATCTCAAAAAATGGCAATGACAAAGCATTTTTTTTTCACGGAAGACCCAAGTCAAGTTAGGGGAAGTTTAAAAGCAAGCCCATTGTTGCAATTCCTTCTACAATCAGGAAAAAAAGCACTTTTCAAACAATTGCTTATTATTTCTCATGGTACAGATCCTGGCCATGTCCACTACCAATCTTACAAATCTAAATTTTAAAGGAAAGAAAGAAAATGTTAAAATGGGAGGATTTCAGCCTCCTGGAAAAACAATTGTTCCCAAGTTCCCACTTACAGTCCTAAGAAGACTGTGGAGCCTGGTGGTTAGAGCAGAGGCTGTTTGCCAGACTTGAAGTTGCTATTCGCAAACAAAGCAATTAAGGGAGTCCACAAGCTCGGAATACTTTTGACCACAAGCCACAGATGTGACAACTTCAAGTTCTCCAAGAATGAAGAAGCATTTGTGTTTAGTGGATTATGACCATTGTGGCTCAAATTGTTTTGACTGAAGAAAATAAATCATTAAGAAAATAAACTCAAGGAAAGTGGGGGGAAACAATCCATCAGACAAATCAAATTGCTGAACCTAAAACATTTCCAGGCATTTGAAAGCTGTAGGATAAACAGAGAACCGCTAGCCATTATGTTAACATTCCCAGCTGAATGTTCACCAGGGAAAGAGTGGGAGGGAAAGGTGATGGCAGATGGTTATCAGAAACTCATCCTCAAACAATATTGTTCTAACCCAACACATGGAAATGTTTTTGGACCTTGAGGATGTGGGGAGCAAAAAAATAAAATAAACCCCCAAACGTTGTGCAATGCAGCAGCTGTAAAGCTTTGGTCATGCAAATTTGCAAACAGTTGAATTCTCAGTGTTCTCTGAGTTTGTCTGGTGGCTTGGAGACATTACGTTACCCAACTGGTTAACAACATCATCGGTGTCAATAATGTCACCTAATTGGGCAATGCAATGTCTGCAAGCCAACAATTAAGCACAAGAAAACCTCAATTCGGCCTTGAGCTACCAGTTATTCTCTTCTACTGAAATCGGCAAACATGTCACCATACGTACTGAATTTGTCAATCTGTACATTCCAAACAGTATAAAGAATACATGGTGCAACTCTTTTTAAAAGGATGGGCATTCCCATGTAGAGTTAACTGCAGTTGCAGGTAACTCACCTTTGATGAATGGGTCTTGCTAAGCTTGTTTGAAAGTTACCAACAGCTGGCTTGCATCATGGAATACCAAACTGGGGCTCCTATTTCTTGTTACAAGATGGGTTGTGAGCATGGTTACAGTACACATGTGTAGGTAAGCCTTGACTTACAACCAACAACTGGGACCAGAATTGCCATTGCTAAGCAAAATGATTAAGTGACTCGTGCCCAACTTTGCAACTTTGGCAATGATTGTTCAACAAATCACTGCAGTTGTTATATAACACAATAGTTAAGTGACTCAGGCTTCCCTTATTGTCTTTATTTGTCAGACGTGTGCTGGGAAAGTTGCAAAAGGTGATCACATGACCCCCACAATGCTGCAACCCTTGCAAATACATGCCAGTTGCCAGGCACCCAAATTTTGATCATGTGACTGTGGGGATGCTACTCTGATGGACTGGCCATCATCACTTTTTTCAGAGCTGTTACAATATTGAACAGTTGAGCGGCGTGGTGGCCTAGAGGTGGCACTCTCACCTCACAATCAGGAAACTGTGAGTTCGATCCTAGGTAGTGGCAGATATTTCTCTCTCCAGGTGCAAAGAGGAAATATCTGCTGGGAACTCCGTGTAGGCATCAGGAAGGGCATCCAGACAGTAAACACCCAGCTCCATTCAGTCACCCCGACTTCACTCCGATACAAGGGATTACAGGGTCATTAAAAGAAAATATTGAACAGTCACTAAATGAATCGTCGTAAGTCGAGGACTACCTGTATTTTGCTAGAAGACAATGATTAGCTAAGCAGAAATGAGTTTGCAGCAGGTTAAAAGAGGGAGAACGTTATGGCTGCATAACTGCTGTGTGTCCGAATTCACATCTTCCCCCACAAAGATGATTTTGCACTGTTGTCAGGTGCGAATAGAAAGACCTGCCATGTTTAAGAGACTGAAACTTTGACTCTTTTGCTTGAATCTCAGCTTTTCCTTTCTATTTTTTTTATAATGCAGCATAGCATGAAATCCTCTCTTGGCCTCATTTTGAAACCCCATTCTTCATGCACGCAGAGACACACATGTGTATTTATATGTTTGCTTCTCAGTGGAGGAATAAGACTGCATATGTCTGATGAAGTGCATCTCAATGCCGAGAAATCATGCAGATCTTGCAGCTCCACCAAAGTTGTGTTATCCCAGCTGTGGTAAGTAAGAACCAAGATCTCTACCCTGTTATTACTGGCCTGGTCCATAATTAGAGTTTTATTGAAGAAAAAAAACAAACATGAAGCCACCCTCCCTTTTGCTGCCAAACAGTCCTAAATTCAGATCTCATGGCCTTCTTGAAGCTCCATCTTTGGTCATACATTTGGAAGAATTTGTGATCTGAGCTTGGCAGTTCCCCAAGTTAACAAAGACACCAGCATTTCCTGATTTGCAACAGATGTGCTCTAAGCCTAGCCTTGAATCCTTGCTTGCGTAGAACAGAAAAACATGGTGATGCACAGTGAGGGTAACAACAGGCGCAATCTAGTGCTTGTGTAGGAATGCTAAAAGGAAGCGTTTCCATATTGTGAGGTAAATGTTAGGCAAATACAGTAAATCTCTCTTTCATTGTGGTGGGTCTCCCGCAACATCTGCAGAAGTTTATCTGTCCATTGATGATGGAGTCAACCACATCCCATGTTCCTTATCTTAGTTCATCTTTTCAAAGCATGGATCAATGGTTTCCATAACAGAATTCTATTCTCCATGGATGGTTAGCCTGTACATGCGGGGATCTCATTCCCTGTGGATGGCAATATGACTCAGTCAACTGGGTGTGTCCCTGATGAGCTTCAAACTGGATATTATACAGCTGCTTTGCTCTATGACAGCCTTTAAATAAATGGCTTCTTCTTGAGGGAAGGAGGGAAAACATCCTTAACCATTTTGCTCTGATTCTGACCCAACTCAAAATTCCCCTCTTCAAGTTGTTCTTTCACTTGTGGCTGGGAAGGAGGATGGGAGAAATAGAGGTGGATGGATGGATGGATGGTAAGTAGGTAGTTAGATCACAGTTGACTCCTGCAAGAACTCTTAATTGAGTTTTCTTCCATTTCCACCTCCCCATACAACCTTTGCCTCACATCCCAAGTTTCCCTCAAGGCCTTTTCACACACAGGAGAAGCAGGAGAATGATTTTTCAACCTTGGCATCTTTCAGATGTGTGGACTTCAACTTCCAGAATTCATAGCTCAGAAACGCTGCATTAGAGGTTGGCTATGGGAAGGAAGGGAAGAGAAATTCCCCCCTTGCAATCACTTCCTTGAGTTTGTACAACATTGCATGCAATACACCTGTGTAAGGCTCCAGGCAGATTAAAGGTTATGGAGAGAGTTCTGTAAACAGCCAGCTGCAAACTCCCCCATTATCTGTAAAAAGTTCAGCCTGGAATGCTTGCAACTCCATCTCTTTCTCCTCAATAAATTGTATCTGAAGAGGAATGAGAGGGAAGAAAGGAGAGGAGAGAGAGAAGAGAGTAAAGGAGGGGGGAAGGGAGTAGGAAGGTTGCAGGAGAAGAGGAGAAGAAGTGGGGAGAAATGGGAGGGGAATGGTGAAGGAAAGAGGAGAGGAGAGGAAGAAGAGGGAAGTAGGAAGAAAGAGAAGAAGGAGAAAGAAGGTAGAGAAGAGGGAAGAGAGAGAAGGAGTGTGGATGCAGTGAAAGAGGAAACGGGGGAACAACACCAAAATTAATGTGTATGTATTTATTTTGTTAAGAGTATCTGATAGATAAGAATGTAAAAAGAACATAGGTTAATACTTGATAAAATATTACAGTATATTTGTTGACATGTATGGGGGAGAGTTGGCAAAACAAAAAATAATTTGGAGCCAATTCCAAATTGGCTCTCAACTATGGAGGCATTAATACATCCCAATATGTTTAACATGGGAAACATTATAAGATATAAAGACTTACTAACAGATATGGGGGAGTTGAAAACCAAACAACAATTAGAGGAACAAGGAATAAAGATGGATTGGTACATGAGAATGCAAATACAATCTAGATATGAAAAAGATGTTAAAATAGATGGTGTTAATTTGGGGACAACAGAATTAGATGAAATACTTACAGGAACGGAAGAAAAATGGATTAAAAAATGTACAGTTATCTACTACATATGGCGTTAGATGAGGAGCAAGTGAAAGAGACAATGATAAAATGGACAAGGAATTTTGGATACACAATTGAATTAGCTAGATGGCAGCAACTATGGGAAAGAAAGTATAAATTGACAATGGCGACTGCGTATAAAGAAAATATGTACAAAATGTTTTACAGATGGCACATGTCTCCAGAAAGATTAGCTAAAATGTTTAAGGACAGGTCTATGAAATGTTGGAAATGTCATCAGATACCAGGTTCCTTCTACCATATGTGGTGGATGTGTGTAGAACAGCAGTTCTCAACCTATGGGTCGCGACCACATTTGGGGTCGAACGACTGTTTCGCGGGGGTCGCCGGACACCGCGGTCCGCTATTTATTTTTATTTATTTATTTATTTATTTATTTATTTGATTTTTTGTCGTGCGTGCGCCGCACATGCGCGGATCGGCTCGTCGCGCGTGTGCTGCGCATACGCGGATCGGCCCAATGCGTGTGCACCACGCATGTGCGGATCGGCCCATCGTGGTCCGCCATTTTGGTTTTTTTTCCCGTTGTGCGTGCACCGCGTATACGCGGATCGGCTGTCGCGCGTGCACTGCACATGCGCGGATCGGCCCGTTGCAGTCCGCCATTTTGTTTTTGTTTTTTTTATTTTTTTTTGTCGCGCGCGTGCCACGCATGCGCGGTTGAGGCCGTCGCGCGCACGCCACGCATGTGCGGATCGGCCCGTCATGGTCCGCCATTTTTTTATTTTTATTATTTTATTATTATTATTATTTTCGTCGTGCGCGCGCCGCACATGCGCGGTTCGGGCCGTCGCGCACGCGCCGCGTATGCGCGGATCGGCCCGTCGCGGTCCGCCATTTTGTTTTGTTTTTTATTTTATTTTATTTTTATTTTTTTCATCATGCGCATGCCACGCATGCGCGGATCGGGCCATTGTGCGTGCGCGCGCACGCGCGCATGCCCGGGTCGGGGTCACGGCGTGCATGGGCGGCGCAAGTGGGGTCTCAATCTGAAAAAGGTTGAGAACCACTGGTGTAGAAGCTAAAACTTATTGGAATAAAATTAGAACATGGATAGAAAAGATGATACAACAACGCATAGAATTAAGACCAGAAATATTCCTATTGAGTATTCTACCAGGGAAATACAATAAGGAGAAAACATATTTAATTATTCATATAATCACGGCAGCTAGGATTGTGTTTGCACAAAATTGGAAAGCACTGAAAGCCCCCCCCCAGAGGGAGAGGTGATTGGGAAAATACTGGAATGTGCAGAAATGAATAGACTAACAATGACAATTAAAGAGAAGACAGAGTCAGATTATTATGAAATATGGGGGACTTTTTATGATTGGCTGAAAAGAGAATATGGTTAAAAGATAGTTAACATCAATTTAGATGGAAGAAGAAGGAGCAGATAAGGAGGGAGACCCAGGCGACACAATATCGAATAACTGGAGGTTGTATAAATATTTATAGAAGTATATACCAAGAAGGTTAGATAAATAGAAGCATTAATGTAAGAGAAAATTAATCTTATTGTATATAATACAGATAGGGAAATTTGGAGAGAGAGGAGTTGCTCGGACATTACCCCTGAATTGTATCTGAAGAGGGATGAGAGGGAAGAAAGGAGAGGAGAGAGAAAAGAGTAAAGGAGGGGAGAAGGAAGTAGGAAGGTTGGAGGAGAAGAGGAGAAGTGGGGAGAAAGGGGAGGAGAAGGGTGAAGGAAAGAGAAGAGGGAAAGAGGGAAGTAGGGAAGAGAAGAAAGGGAGAAAGAAGGGAGAGAAGAAGGAGTGTGGATACGGTGAAAGGGGAAATGGGTGAGCAATTCCAAAAGTCATGTGTATGTATTTATTTCATTTTATTAAAAGTATCTTATATATCAGCGGTTCTCAACCTTTTTCAGGCCAAGACCCCACCTGCACCGCCCATGCGCGGCGCGCCCCCGATCTGCGCCGCTCATGCACGGCGCGACGGGCCAAATCACGCATGCGTGGCGCGACAGGCCTAACTGCGCATGTGCGGCATGACGGGCCTAACCGCGCATGCGCGGCGCGCACGTGACGACCCGAACCGTGCATGCACGGCACGATGGGCCGAACTGCGCATGCGCGGCGCGTGCACGACGGGCCAAACCGCGCATGCGTGGCACGACGGACCGAATTGCGCATGCGCAGCGTGCTCGTGACAGCCCAAACCGTGCATGCGTGGCACAACGGCCCGAATCACGCATGCGTGGCGCGCACGCGACGGCCGAGGGGAAATGGGGGGAAAAATGGGGGGGAAATGGCGGACTGCCGTGTTTGGCGACCCCCGTGAAATGGTCGTTTGGCCCCAAATGGGGTCGCGACCCACAGGTTGAGAACCGCTGTTATATATGAATGTAAAAAGAATGTATGTTAACATCTCATAAATATCACGGTATATGAATCAGGGAGAGTTTGGAAAAATAAAAAATAAAAAATTTAATAAACTAAATAAAAGAATAATTTAAAAATCTTGTTAAAGAAAACTTTTGAGAGTCTGGCTTGGGAAAGAATCACTTTCAGCCTTAGGCAGCTGCTAAGGACACCTTGATTCCTCTGACTTTCTTCTCACATAGGATGACAAAGCAGTTTTGGGAAGACAAATGGGGAGAGGAAGCAGACTCCTTCACTTGAATGCCCAGGTAACTTTTGCTTATTGTAATTTGCTCCCGGAATTGAGCAAGTTTGCATTTTCATTCCCAAAGTTCACCTCCGGAAATAGGTTGCTAGAGTTTACAGAGAGGCTGCTCAATTTATGCACCCATCCCCCCCCCCCGCTCCCAACGGAGGCTATTTGATAGGACAGAAAACCATGCAGAGAAACAAGGGATAAACTCTTCCATTAGCAGATGTGTGCTTTTGATTCACAGTCGGAAGCCTCCAATTAGTGACTTGTGATATCCTCAGCCATTCCCGTGTGGCAACCCAGTTTAGAAATGGTTTGTGTTAAGAGATTGATTCAGCAGCTGGATGTATAGGCATCCTTTGCGCCACCAGGTCACAGAGTAAGAGCCAAGAGCCAAGATTTGAACACTGCTTGGTTCATTGCTTCCAAGCACTGCTGCCAACAAGCCTAAAGGCTCAGAACTTAATCTTTTATCTCACAGGATTGTTTATCTTTGTAAAATCAGTATTACCATATTTGCCTTTGGACAAATATCTTCTTCAGTTGCATTCCACTAAGTCTCTAGCAGAGTGCAGAGTACAGAGTACAGAGAAGAGCAACAAAGATGATCAGGGGACTGGAGGCTAAAGCATATAAGGAAAGGCTGCGGGAATTGGGTATGTCTAGTTTAATGAAGAGAAGGATGAGGGGAGACATGATACCGTAGCAGTGTTCCAATATCTCGGGCTGCCACAAAGAAGAGGGAGTCAAGCTATTCTCCAAAGCGCCTGAAGGCAGGACAAGAAGCAACGGATGGAAACCAGTCAAGGAGAGTAGCAACCTGGAACTAAGGAGAAACTTCCTGACAGTGAGAACAATTAATCAGTGGAACAACCTGCCTCCAGAAGCAGTAAATGCTCCCACCCTGGAAGTTTTAAAGAAGAAACTGGACAGCCATTTGTCTGAAATGGTACAGGGTTTCCTGCCTGAGCAGGGGGTTGGACTAGATGACCTCCAAGGTCCCTTCCAACATCATCATCATCATCATCATCATCATTATTATTATTATTATTATTAAGTTGCGGCACCATTAAGGGGGTCACCATTTGGCTGCACCCAATTTTACAATCTTTTTTTTTTTTTACAACGGTGGTTAAGTGAATCAGTTTTAGCCACCGAGTGTCTTTATGCAAGAAACCAGGAGTACATGCTGGTTTGCAACAAAAAGTGCTGAAGATCACAGTTGCATGACTGCAGGTCACTGAAAGGGGGCAAGATGCGATCAACGGGGCCACAGGGAGTGGGGTGCTTTCAGAACTTTGAAAGAGTAGTAGCTCAGGGGAGGTCAGTTGTAATTTCGAACCGTCACTGCACTTAGTCGTAAATCAAGGAGTAGCTACAGCTGGTATACCCAAAGGTGCTTTTCCAGAAGGCAACTGGATTGCCTTGTTTTTCTTTGAAGATGTTTCGCTTCTCCTCCAAGAAGCTTCTTCAGCTCTGACTGGATGGTGGGGAAGGGAAGGATGTATATTCCTTGCAGACAGCTGGTCATTTGCCTTCTTTTTGTTGTTGCTGTTGTTGTTAGTTGCGAAGTCGTGTCCAACCCATCGCGACTCCATGGACAATGTTCCTCCAGGCCTTCCTGTCCTCTGCCATCTTCTGGAGTCCCTTTAAGCTCACGCCTCCTGTTGAATACTTCGTTCGCGTACGAATGATGAAGACACATGGCAATGTTAAACAGCTCTTTATTCTTCTTCTAACAACACCCCAACAACAACAAAAGGCACGCAGGCCTTTTTATATGGCCAGAAACCCGGACAACGTCAACCAATGGAATAGAGCATTTTTGTGCCTTGCGCATGTGCACAAGGCTGGCGCCACTCTGTCTGGTCCCAGGCAGCTTTTGGAATGCCCAGGACCAATGCAACGTCCCGAGCCTGCTTTTGCAGGCTCAGGACACAATGCCTCCTGCTTCAGTGACTCCCTCCAGCCACCTCATTCTCTGTTGTCCCCTTCTTCGATTGGCCTCCATCTTTCCCAGCATCAGGCTCTTCTCCAGTGAGTCCTTCCTTCTCATTAGGTGTCCAAAATACTTGAGTTTCAACTTCAGGATCTGGCCTTCTAAAAAGCAGTCGGGGTTGATCTCCTCTAGGACTGACCGGTTTGATCGCCTTGCAATCCAGAGGACTCGCAGGAGTCTTCTCCAGCACCATAGTTTAAAGGCCTCCATTCTTTGACGCTCAGCCTTTTAAGGCCATTTAGAGCTTTACCTGTGCCCTCAGGGTCACCTGAGTGGTGCAAATGTGTGTGGAGCCTTCTTGGCTGCCAGATGTTTTCTGCCCTGGGTCCCTTCACGGCTGAAGACAGGCGCTGACTGTAGGGGATGAATCAGTGTTGTCTGCATCTCAAACTGAAGCGCAAATGGTTCCTGTGATCTGCAATGTTTTCTGGAAATCCGTTCATACTCCCTGCACCATTTAAAATTGTCAGAAATAAGTCTTCATCCTGGGTCATCCAAGCCTGGATAAATAAGCAACATGGCGACTGCTTTGGGAAGAAGGTTACAGTTTATTGAAGAAGCAGAAAATCCTTGCAAGGAAGAGCAGAGAGGAAAGAGGAGTTGAACACATGGGCACTAGGTTTTTATACCCCCTCTAGCCTTGTTTGGAATAGTTTCCTGTTCCTGTGGCATGAACCTTGAGGCTATTTCTGAGTGTTTTTCTAGGCCTTGATATCTGTGGTTTAATCCTATTATCATATCCTGCTTCCCAGGTGATGGGGCTTATGACTCCTAGACTTTGGGTGGGGCATGCAGATTTTCTCTTTGTCTTCTTGATTGCTCTGGCTTCAACTTTCTGATGGGTTTACATCTGCACAGTTGTATGGGGCTAGCTCTTGCTTGGGGCAGGGAGATAGATTTGGGGCCAGGTTTGGTTTTTAAAAAATCCTTTTGAGGAAAAATATATTTTTCTGCCCTTTTAATATTTCCTTCTCTGGGCTAACTTCCCTCAAAGGGTGTTCATCCCAAATTCCATAGCTAAATGTCTAGGGAGATTCTCAGTCATCCAGGTCACGATTGTCCCAAAGATGCTTTTTCAGGAAACAGTTGAACTTCCTTGTTTTTTTTTGAAGATGTTTAACTGGTACAAGTGTACTATGGTCCGACTGCCTTCCACTTCTGAATGATAATAAATTTCAGGGGCACCACTGCCTAGTTTTGGAAAGACTTTCTTTTTAAAAAGATTATTGGACACTTAGAAACTGGGTAGTTCCAACCCTAGCTAGGTGTGAGGGAGTTGAGTAGGGCAGTCCCATTAAGCCACAATGTGATTTCTTTGTTTGGGCATAGTATGTGGTGTCAACAGAATTGAATCACAAATTGCCCCTCCCTTTTGTGCAGGGGGCTTCAGGTTGTGGATTGGCACCTGTGAGGAGGCCACAAACCACCACCTAGAAGGAGATCTCAACTTGGTTAAAATGTTAAAGTCATGTGGATTTCTTTATTACTTCAGCTTCTCGGGGCATTTCCAAATTTGAAAAGTGTCATTTTTGTAAGTGGCCTAACCTCATTGTTATGCAAACCCAGCCTGTGAGATCACCTCCAGAATCTTAACGGAGTACATTTGTATTCATGTTACCAAATCTGCATGACTGTTATAGTACTATGCAATTCCCAACTCTATTTTTGCACATTGCTGCTGCTGAGAAAGTTGTTTAGCAACAAACAGAGACAGTGTTGGTTTTACTAGGTTTACCTTTCATTCTCCCCCCCCCCCAAAAAAAAATAATAATCAGCTTTCTGGCTTTTAAAGCAATGGAAGATGGGTGTCCTGCTGAGTCAATAAATGCTGTATGTTGAAACTGGTGGCCAGACTTAATCCAAGTGTAATAAAAGATAGGCTGAAACTCACAAAGCTTCCTTTAAGAACAGAACAGCAGAGCTCCATGCCTACCTTTACTTCTGTGTCTGCAGTTCCAGAAGCATCCCTCAAGGCAGAGTGACACATTTCCTGAGTGTCAGTAACAGCCTAGAAAGAGGATGTGGTTGACCCCAAACCAGCTGTGACTGGACATCAAAGAGTTCTGGAAATCTAACAGGAATCCAGCTCAGTTCACCATGTTATTCCAGTTCTCTCATCTTTTTCCCTTCCAACAAGCTCAAGACTGCAACCCCGACATTTTGCTATCCTCAATTTATTATCTGCTGGACTTAAAACTTTGATCTAAGTGGTCTCACTTAGGTTGGGCATAATAGGTTGCTCTGATTTGCACTTGAGAACTGGAGACGCATCCAGACAGCTGCTGTAACACCTACATAACTCCCACTCATCTGTTTCCTAATGCAGGGCTTTTCAACCAGTGGTATGGGTACCACCTGTGGTACCTTGGCACCTGGCAGGTGGTACGCGACCATCCTAGAAAAGTGGTAGTGGGGGAGGGGAATGAGCTGAACCGGTGGCAGCACCGCACAAGCCTGAGCGAGAGATGGCTGGAGCTGCAGGGCTGCCAGGGCTCAGCCGAAGCGCCAGGATCAGTGCCGCTTTCCAGCTGATCAGCGCTTCTTCGGGGCTGTCAGGGCTCAGTGGAAACACCAGGATCAGTGCCAGGCTCCAGCTGGAGCTCGGCACTGATCTTGGTGCTTCTGCTGAACCCTGAAGAAGCACCAATCAGCTGGAAAGCAGCACTGATCCTGGCACTTCTGCTGAGCCCAGGAGAGGCGCCGATCAGCTGGAATGTTGCAGCATCTCCAGGGTCTTGTGATTTACATTCAGATGCTTGGCAACTGATTTATATTTATGACGGTCACAGTGTCCCAGGGTCATGTGAAGTGACCTGCTGCAACCACCCAGCAGACACGGGGAATAAAAACCAAACACCTCCCACCCCACCTCTGCTGCCAATCCTCAACAGAAATGCTCACAACAATGAAAACCTTGGACAAGAGGAAGAGCGTCACGGGCGGGCAGGCAGGTGTCTTGCTCGGCTGTGGCTTTTCAGTGCCAATGTAACTTTGAACAGTCACTAAACAAACTGTTGTAAGTCGAGGACTACCTGTACTTTATCACTTTATTCCCTTTTTGGGGGGGTCATCAAGTTTTTGACACCTTGCTAGGTGACTGGTGGTACGCGGATGTTGCCATATCCTAAAAGTGGTACAATAGGGGAAAAGGTTGAAAAGCCCTGTCCTAATGCGACTGATGAGGGTGGATATTCTCACAATGCAATGCAGGCACGTTAAGGTGTGATGGTGAATGGACTTCCTGCCAGTGAGACAAGCATTTACCAGTTGCTCCAGCCTAGAAATCAGAAGACGGTGAGTTTTAGTCCCACCTTAGGCATTGAAAGCCAACTGGGAGATTTGGGGCCAATTACCAGGTGATGGTGGGTTCTAGTTCCATCTTAGGCATGGAAGAGGAGGAGAAACAAGACAGGAAGGATCCAGATGGACAAGGAATTGAAATTCAATCTCTGAACCACAGAACAGAAGGGACCAAAACCAATAATTGAATGTTCAACCGGTGAGCAAGCCGCCTTCCTTAAATTGATCTCCAGCTGCACAATCTTGGTCCCCAGCCAAGCCACAGGAACTGACTCCCTTGAATAGGTTACTAATGTAAGTGACGATTTTTAGTATAGAATAACAAAAAAAAAATATATGTTTTCAGTAAAAGATCTAAAGGTTCATCTGGTTCACTTGAATAGATAGGCCACCTAGGCATGAGGATGGCATCACTGTCCTGTAGATGTCCCTCAATATACTGCCTTTAACAATGGAGATACTAGATCAGTGTATCTCAACCTCAACCACTTTAAGACGTGAAGCACCCCTTGAATACCCCTGTCCTAAGCACCGGTTAGAACAGTGGTTCTCAACCTTCCTAATGCCACGACCCTTTAATACAGTTTAATACAGTTCCCCTTTAATACAGTTCCCCAACCCCCCATCCAGCTGGCCGAGGGGTATCAAAAACTTGGCCAAAAAAAGAGAGGAAAAAATGGGAAAGTATAGGTAGCCCTTGACTTACAACAATTTGCTTAGTGACTGTTAGAAGTTACAACAGCACTGAAAAAGCGAATTATGATCATTTTTCACACTTATGATTGTTGCAGCATCCCCAGGGTCATGTGATTTACATTCGGATGCTTGACAACTGATTCATACTTATGACATTCACAGTGTCCCAGGGTCATGTGATCAATGGCCAGGGGGCGTGGTCAGCTGATCACTCAGGTTGCAGAGTGCCTGTGGGGGGGGGAAATCTGTGGGTCTCTGGGATGGGACTGGGGTGGGTGCCTGCCTTCCTTCCCTCCCCTTGTCGCTTCCTTCCTTCTTCTCTTCCTTTCCTTCACCTCCCTTAGTCCCTTCCTCCTTCCCTCCCTCTCTCCCTGTCAAGCCCCAGCGGGCTCGACATGAACGGGCGGAGGAGGAGTCGAGGACGGGCGGGGTGGCAAAGGAGACCGGTGGCCGTCGCCAGACCTCCCGGCTGATGGGCGCAGGAGTTGGGTGCTGTGGTGGCCTCCCCTTCGCTGACCTGCATGCATGAGAAGAAGTCAATCCAGTTCTGCACAATGAGTCTCTGGGGAGGGCGGGGCCTTGCTCTGTGCCTGCGCTCTTCATGCGCCCCCTGCAGGGCACATTTGGTAGAGTTCGTGCAGACTGCCGCCAAGCAGCATATTTTCCACAAACAAGTGAGGTGGAACAGAGGGGGGGGAGGGAGAGAAGGTGGTTGACAAGCCCTGCCTAAGACCATTGGAAATATGTGTTTTCCGATGGTCTTAGGTGACCCCTGTGAAAGGCTTGTGCGACCCCCCAAAAGGGTCCCGACCCACAGGTTGAGAACCGCTGGGTTAGAAGAAGACCAGCAAACTGAGGCTCAGTCCAGACAAGACAGAGAGATTAGATGTGGTTGGTTTATCTGCTCCATTAAGACAGGTCCATCCTTTATGGGAAGGACCTGCCTGGGTTCTCCTGGGCCATCCATGTGACAAAGCCCAAGAGACTTCACTAGTTTTGCAATGCTTTTTATCCGGTCAGAAAGCTATTTATTAAATCATTCTGCAAATTTACAGAGTGGCCCCATGTTAAATCAAATAACTCTGGATGACTAATAATAATGCATAGAAAGAAATCTGTATAAAGCAGTGAAAAGTACAGAGGCCGGGGGCGGGGGGAAGCCTCAATCAACACAGAGCCAAACACACAAACTGGGCTCAGTGACAATGTCAACCTTGCCTAAATATTTATTCACACTTCAGTCATGTCCTAGTTGGATTATTACACAGCAGTGTACATGGGGCTGTCTTTGAAAAGAGTTGGGAAATTTTAGTTAATTCGAAACAGACTCCCTATGAGGACCAGCCAATGCAATTATATGATTCCTGTTTTTTGGCATCTGCATGGGTGGCACATGAAACAGAGGATTAAATTAACCCATTATGTGACCAGGACAATGATCCACGTGCAAACACAAGGGTTGGATGCAAACAATAGAATACAGAATAGAATACAGAATAACAGGGTCAGAAGGGATCATGGAGGTCTTCTAGTCCAACCCTCTGTTCAGGCAGGAAGCCCTATACCTGTGGTGGCAAACCTATGGCACGCGTGTCACAGGTGGCATGCAGAGCCTCTCTGTGGGCACGCGTGTCATCACCCCAGTCTTAGGCCTTCAGCCGGGTTTTATAAAACCTTTTTGCTTTAGGCCTCTGCCACCGTGTGAAAAAACAACAACATTCAATTAATCAATCAATTTTAACTTCTTGTGGGGGAAAAAAAAGATCTTGCAAAGTTGGAATTGATTGATTGAACTTTTTAGTCCCACCCAGTCTGCTGTTACCACCGCAGCCACGCCCACCCAATGGGCCACGCCCACCCAATGGGCCATGCCCACCCAATGGGCCACACCACCCAGGACTCGACAATACATAAGTGGGTTTTGGGTTGCAGTTTGGGCACTCGGTCTCTAAAAGGTTCGCCATCACTGCCCTATACCATTTTGGACAAATGGCTGTGCAGTCTCTTCTTGAAAACTTCCAGTGTTGGAGCATTCACCACTTCTGGAGACAAGTCGTTCCACTGATTAATTGTTCCCACTGTCAGGAAATTTCTCCCTAGTTCTAGTTTGGTTCTCTCCTTGATTAGTTTCCATCCTTTGCTTCTTGACCTGTATTCCCCTTTGCTTTGGGGAATAAATTGATCCCTGTTCTTTGTGGCAGCCCCTTAGATATTGGAACATTGCTATCATGTCACCCTTACTCCTTCTTTTCATTACACTAGACCAGTGGTTCTCAACCTTTTTAATGCCACGACCCTCAACGGTCGTAAGTCAAGGACTTCCCAACTGGTTGTAAGTCGAGGACTTCCCAACCGGTCGTAAGTCGAGGACTTTCCCTGCCCGGCAGCGCCGCACATGCGTGGTGCCGCCCCCTGCGCCAGCCGAGGTGTAGCTGGCAAGGGGCAGCGACGGCGCAGGGCGACCACTGGCTGGGCCACCAGCTGGCCCAGCCCAAGGGAAGTAAGGCACCCGCCGGGCCCCACGCACGCCAGCAACCCTCCCTGTGCCCGCCGGCCTCCCACCTCCCACCCCTGGCCCTCTTTGACTTACATTTTTAGTAGTTGCTCAGCAGGGAGGGGTGGAAAGTTCCGGATAGCTCGCCTTCGCTGCAGACAACTTGCAGCACCGTTTGCAGACTGGGACTTTTGGCAGGCTCAGCAGGGCAGAGACAGCCTGGACAATTCCTATTGGCTTTTGAAAGTCAATAGAATTAGACTCTATTCAAGAGAGTCTGTTCTATTGGCTTTCAAAAGCCAATAGAATAAGAGGGAGTAGCACAGCTAAGGAAAAGGGGGAAAAATGGCGGACTGCATTGTTTGGCGACCCCTGTGAAATGGTCATTCGACCCCCAAAGGGGTCGCGACCCACAGGTTGAGAACCGCTGCACTAGACATACCCAATTCCAGCCTCCAGTCCTCTGATCACTTTTGTTGCTCTTCTCTGCACTCTTTCTACAGTCTCAACATCTTTCTTACATTGTGGTGACCAAAGTCTTCTCCCTAAATACGCCTGCATTATTTATTTATTTATTTATTTGCACAGGGCTTATAGGCAGCTCCAGTCGCAACAGCAATGTCTGAAGGAGGGATTAAACATGGTGACCATGTAAAACCATGCTTTGATCGCACCATTTGTGGCTGCTGTCTCAACCACTTTACCCCACCCTACCTCACTCCGAATCGCAACTAGGTCAGAGCGGCGCCCAGGTTTTGTCCCATAAAGAGCGATTTAAAAACACTCCAAAGAAAGCAACCTCACTGTGTGAAATGGTATTGACAAAGTAATCATATACCATCCCATTTCATCCTCTTATGCCATGGTGTATAACACCAGCCAGTGTGGGAAGTTGGCTCCGAAATTGAAGGACGTTGGGTGCACCGCTGAACATGACCATGAGGGGGTGCTCAGAGCTAATATATATATATTATACATATATATGTATCGATTTTCCCCCATCATTTGCGATGCTAATAGCTCTGGGCTGAGCGCAAGGTCTGGGGGTGAGAGGCAACCAGCCAGAACCCCGGGTGCTTAGACTGGGGGTCTTCAAAAGGAGCAAGATGCAGGTCTGGCAGGGGAAAAAGCAACCCGTGGGCCTTGCAGCAGTCGAGCTGCAAATTTCCATGGCAACCGAAAGCTGGAGAGCAAGCCTGGAAGCATCTGCTAGTCTTTCTTCAGTGCCTGCCTCCTTTTAGCTCCATGTCTAAGACAAAGCTTTGATTTGGTTTTGATTCTTCTTTCTCCTAGAAGAATCCCAAGTGGCATTCCTGATAAGAACAATGGAACGAGCTCCCATCACCAACCACCATCATCATTGATCAACAGAATGATTGTGTATATGTATATGTATGTATATTTATTTATTTATTTATTTATTTATTTAAATCACATTTTTATGCCGCCCCTCTCCAAAGACCCGGGGCGGCTCACAACAAAGAAATACTACAATAATTTTAAAATTAACACATTCATACCACACACAAACTCAAATCAATTCACATGCACTGATGGCGGGACACTCTTAGGGCCAAGGGGCAGAGCGCAGCTCACATGCCCCAAGCCTGTCGGCATAGATGTGTCTTCAGCTGTTTCCGGAAAGCTAGGAGGGAGGAAGCAGTACGAACCTCCGAGGGAAGCTGGTTCCAGAGGGCTGGGGCAGCAACAGAGAAGGCCCTTGCCCTAGGTCCCGCCAGACGGTAACGGACGGGACTCGTAGGAGGCCAACCTTGTGCGCCCTAACCGGTTGCTGGGATTCATGAGGCATTCATTACTTTAATATATATATTAAAGTAAATAAATAATGATCACCAGGAGAATCCAAATAGGAAATTTTAATAAAACCAAGCTTTCATCGGAAACTTCCGACATCATCAGGGTTAAAGCTAGTTAATGGGATCAACTTATATAAGGCTACCCCAGTGCTTGTATCCGGCTTCTGGACCGCGTCATCGGTCCCAGCTGATTAGATCGTATTTTGGACGTTTCCTTGACACCAGCATTCAGCCCTTTCCTGTTCCTCCTTCGCATACTCTCACTCACTCCCTCATCACTGATTCCTGGGTTTGGCAAAATCTCCCCCCCCGCCTCCTTTTCTGAATAATCATTGCAATAATCATAAAATTAAAGAATGAAAACAATGGGAACCCAGTGCCAACAAAAGATGTGTTAAAATCCAGTCTAGCCTTGGTTAAAACAGCAGAAGCTTACATCCTGAAGGACAATCCTTAAGAAAACAAGAAGAAACTGAAAGTATAGAAATGAAGTCTTCAAGTCAAGTTTGATTCCTGATTATTTTATGGGCATATCCTTGTCATTTTTTAGTGGGTTTTGCCACTGCTGTTGAAGGTGATGATGATTTAATTTGCAGCTCTGAGCAAAGCCCGGTTTAGCTTTTGCTGATCAGTCAACGTTGGCTGGGTGCTGCTGTGTCTGTACTGGTAAAAATATGACTTTGTTTTTCATCAAGGCTGCCAGTTCTTGGGAGAACTAGTTGAGGCAGGACCTTACAATAAAGGGCTAACAGTCACTTTCTCTGAATGAGGAAGCTTCAGTCCTGATTTGCGCTGAAACGAGAAATTCCTAGGACATTCCAGGAAAATGAAGAACATCTTGGAAGAAAGTATAGAAAGTATATATTACGACTATGAAAACTGCCGGGTGGCATCCAGTTGTATTTGACTTACAGGTGCCTCCCCCTTTCATAGTTGAGAGGACTCAAGCCATTAAAACTAATTAAACCCATTTATGCAATTAAAGCAAATATGACATCTGGACATCAGGGCCCAATGAAATGCAGAAGTAAAAAAGAGTGACGGACTGGATGGGATAACCTTTGCTGAATCCACTTTCCGCTTTTCTTAACACAATTCGTCTGGAAACAAACTTCTGTGATGCCACCGCAATCTCGGCTTGTTGAGGAATTTCCAAAGCAGCTTGGATAAATTTCATGGAGGCCCTGGAAGGTCCTATCAAAGGCTATTAGGCTTGAAAGTCAGAAGTTTCTCCCGGTGAGGGCAGCGTGTCATCAAATACCAGTTGCAGGAGAACAAAAGCAGGAAAAAGGTATTCTCTTCAGACTCACCTTCCAAGTCCCTCAGAAACCTCTGGTTGACCTCAGATGGTCATGGCAAGCAACTGTCTGCTGGACTTACAAAAAAGATATTGAGACTTTGGAAGAGCAACCAAGATGATTAAAGGCCTGGAGACTAAAACATATGAAGAACGGTTGCAGAAATAATAATAATAATAATAATAATAATAATAATAATAATAATAATAATAATAATAATAATAATAATAATAATAATAATAATAATAATAATAATAATAATAATAATAATAATAATAATAATAATAATAATAATAATAATAATAAGAAGAAGAAGAAGAAGAAGAAGAAGAAGAAGAAGAAGAAGAAGAAGAAGAAGAAGAAGAAGAAGAAGAAGAAGAAGAAGAAGAAGAAGAAGAAGAAGAAGAAGAAGAAGAAGAAGAAGAAGAAGAAGAAGAAGAAGAAGAAGAAGTAGTAGTAGTAGTAGTAGTAGTAGTAGTAGTCCTGGGTAAGGACTCGATAGGTAGACAAAATGCAAAATCCAGTCTGAACATCTGGCTGACTGTGCGATGATCCATAATAATAATAATAATAATAAAGTTGGAAGGGATCTTGGAGGTCATCTAGTCCAACCCCTTGCTCAGGCAGGAAACCCTATACCATTTCGGACAAGTGGCTGTCCAGTCTCTTCTTTAAAACTTCCAGTGTTGGAGCATTCACCGCTTCTGGAGGCAGGCTGTTCCACTGGTTAATTGTTCTAACTGTCAGGAAGTTTCTCCTTAGTTCTAGGTTGCTTCTCTCCTTGGTTGGTTTCCATCCATTGCTTCTTGTCCTGCCTTCAGGGGCTTTGGAGAATAGCTTGACTCCCTCTTCTTTGTGGCAGCCCCTCAGATACTGGAAGACTGCTATCATGTCTCCCCTATTTCTTCTTTTCTTTAGATGGACTAGTATTTGAGGGGCTGCCACAAAGAAGAGGGGGTCAACCAGAAGGCCAGACAAGAAACCATGGATGGAAACTAATCAAGGCGAGAAGCAACCTGGAATTAAGGAGAAACTTCCTAACAGTGAGGACAATTAACCAGTGGAACAGCTTGCCTTCAGACATTGTGGGTGCTTCATCACGGGAGGCTTTTAAGAAGAGACTGGACAGCCACTTGTCTGGAATGGTATAGAGTCTCCTGCTTGAGCAGGGGGCTGGACTAGAAGACCTCCAAGGTCCCTTCCAGCTCTGATTCTGATTCTGACTTTGATGGACTTTACCTTGACCCAGCAGGGTTAATGTTGTTATGAGGAAGAGAAATGCAGAAATAATTTTTGTCTTGTGATGGATACCAAAGACTGTGTGGAGGACTCCAAGTTTGAAAAGGAATAACAAAATTTTCCTCTACTGTTTGGAGAAAGGAGTATCTTCCTACTCCTGCTCCACACCACTAAATGGTGGCTTTGCACAATCTACTAGAGGAGGAGGAGGAGGAGGAGGAGGAGGAGGAGGAGGAGGAGGAGGAGGAGGAGGAGGAGGAGGAGGAGAAGGAGAAGGAGAAGGAGAAGGAGAAGGAGAAGGACTGGCTATTGTGTGGTTCAGTAATCTTCCTTCACAATGCAGTTAACTCAATCATTGGAGAGGGGTGGTTATCTGTTGTGGGAATAACAAAAAGAGGACCAATTGACTACATCAATTAATTCTCAGCATGAGCCGCAAACAGATTTAGACATGCACAGAGTTAAAGTAATGCAATCTAGCCAGTTGCCTCATAGAAACCTCTAAAGCAAGTAGCTGGCCCATTTTACACATGTGATCCTCCAAGATTTGGAGAGATAAAGCAGTTAAAAAAAATAATCATCCTCTACTAGAAACAAACCACCAAAACTGGAAAGCACTTTCCAAACCATGATTGTCTGGTGCGGCTAAGCCCTAGACATGCCAGCACTTTTTTCGGAAGAAAGTTGTTGGAATCCAGTAAACTTGGGACTTTTTAACTTGGCTGATGTGATTTTGTGCTGCCCCAATTACAGCTTAAGCAATCTTGACTAGATTAGGGGTTGAACAGCTCACAAATAAAACAGCTCATGAAAGAAAGTGAATGCCTTATAGGCTTAGAACATGCTATATCAACCTGGCCATCTGACAAAATGGTACAGTAAACCCCTAAGTGATTGAATTTGCAGAGGAGGCCCCTAAAAACTCATAAAATAATAAATAGAATGTTTTATATGCCATTTTAGATGTGCATACAACAATGGACAGATTTCATTTCATTATTTCATTATCCTGACAGTCAGAACAATCAATCAGTGGAACAACCTGCCTCCAGAAGCTGTGAATGCTCCAACCCTGGAAGTTTTTAAGCAGAGACTGGACGGCCATTTGTCTGAAATGGTATAGGCAGGGTTTCCTGCCTGGGCAGGGGGGTTGGACTAGATGACCTCCACGGTCCCTTCCAATGTTGTTGTTGTCGTTGTTATGTTACTACATTTTTCTCCTGCTTTGTCAAATTTGTAACAATTTTTTTCATGGCTTCCAACGGGTGAAATAACAACAACAACAACAACAACAACAACAACAACAACAACAACAATATGTTGGAAGGGATCTTAGAGGACTTCTAGTCCAATCCCCTGCTCAGGCAGGAAACCCTAAACCATTTGAGACAAATAATTGTCCAATCTCTTCTTAAATGCCTCCAGTGTTGCAGCATTCACCGCTTCTGGAGGCAGGTTGTTCCACTGGTTAATTGTTCTAACTGTCAGGAAGTTTCTCCTTAGTTCTAAGTTGCTTCTCTCTTTGGTTAGTTTCCACCCGTTGCTTCTTGTCCTGCCTTCAGGTGCTTTGGAGAATAGCTTGACTCCCTCTTTTGTGTGGCAGCCTCTGAGATACTGGAACACTGCTATCATGTCCCCCCTCGTCCTTCTCTTCATTAAACTAGACATACCCAATTCCAGCAACCGTTCCTCATATGTTTTAGCCTCCAGTCCCCTAATCATCTTTGTTGCTCTTCTCTGTACCCTTTCTGGAATCTCAACATCTTTTTTACATCGTGGTGACCAGAACTGGATGCAGTTTTAATGGATGCACCACTTTAAAGTTCTGTATGGCATAGGGCCAGGTTATCTGCAGGACTGCCTTTCCTTAAGGACATGTATCCTTCCTACCAGCTCACACTGGGTTGGGCATACACTCTTAAACCCTATTCTTAAATCTTGCCATCTGATAGAAGTGGACTTTTTCCTGTGGCAGCCCCTGCCCTACAGAATACCCTTCCTCTCAGCCTTCAGTTTTGAAGATGTGCCTTCCCCTCCCCGCCAGGCCCGGCATAAGACTGGATAACTGCACATCAGAAAGTGGACTTGGCGCCAGGACTGTGTTGTTTTTAATGTTTTAATCTGTTTAGTTGTATAGTTTTTAATATGATCGTATATGTTGTTTTAACTTTGGGTCAGGAGCCTCCCAGAGTTGGTTAGAAGATTGGCAGCTATTTAAATGTTCTAAATAAATAAATGAAATTATTCCCTTTGTGAATCAATTAGGTACCTGCACTGGCTTATACAAGCGTAGTATTACTTACATTCTTTCGATTTTATTTCTTTGATGTCACTTTTAAGAAAGAAATGTTTGTGGCAGTGCCAGTTTGCCCCAGTTAGCGACTAGGGGGTTGCAGAAAGGATGCCTTGAAAAAGCAGGGGAGATAAAAAAAATCTTTAACTATCTCTCTCTCCTTCCACAGGGAGGCACAGGCTAAACTTATGAGAATAACAGACCCTCAACACCTCTCCAATTTCCATGCTGCAAGAACATTTCTCTAATGTTTTCCCCCTGCGAAGAATACCTGTCTCTCCTTTTTTTTTTTTTTCTGGTTATCTCATTTCCTAAAGTTGCAGAACGATTCTTTCTCTTTTCAGTTCTTCTATTACTGTATGCATCAGCTCAGCATTCTTGGGTCAAAGATTCTGTACTGTATGAGATCTCGAGTTTTATAGCATATTGTCCAGCAAAAAAAACTTTCATTAATCAAGATCACGTGAAGTGTTAATGCCACTTTACAATGCCTTGGTAAGGCCACACTTGGAATGCTGCACCCAGTTTTGGTCACCAGGATGTAAAAAAAAAGATCTGTTAGAAGGAGAGAACTCTTGAAACGGCTAAAATAAAAAAAAACCCACAGCTTGTCCCATGCAATTCCTGCTTTCTTTCTCGGAGCCTTGGGACTCTTGTCCTGGCTTCTTTTCTATTAGCAGAAGAGAAATCTGCATGACCTTGCTGTAATCTCTCCGTTATGCCCGGGACAATCTGCTGAATGACTATACCACCTTGCCCTCTTTCTAAAATTGCACAATGTCCAAGTAGTGGAGAAACTGAGTCCCCTGGCTGACTCAGTTTCTGAGGGAAAAATAAAATCAAATAAACATTCCTGACCAGAAAGTGGAGTGGGGGGTGGATCTCTTTGCCCATAGTATTACAGAGCATCTTGCTATTCGCGAAATTTAGGTGTGTGCAAGAATGCCATCCGATACCCGTAAATGAAACCTTTGCTTAGCTCAAGCCCAGGTTTGAGAAACAAACACAAAATCTAACTGGGCATCCTGCCTTGATCTGTACTCACTCAAGTGGAACAAAGGTAGCTGTTTTTCCTCATTCTTGCATACTTTCTCAGCTTTGGGGTTGAGGACATGAGGTCGACCAAGATCCTCCCAGAAACTCTGCTCTTCTCATCAAAGGTCAAAATAGCAAAGGAGGCATCTCAACTCATTCACTCCCCAGCCTCCCTGCAGCCTCTAGGAATCCATGGGTTTAGGTTTTAAGAAAGCCCCAAACAGGTATCAAGCATCCTGTCAGAATTAATCCTTCCATTGTCCCTACCATCTTGCCAGAACTGATGAAGCTTCTTGGCTGAGAAGCAAAACTTCTTCTTGTTGTTGTTTCTTATGGCAAAAACAGTCCAGTTGCCTTTTGAAAAAGCACCTTTGATTCAAGTGTGACCTGGAGGACTGAGAATCTACACAGACATATCCAGTGAAGGGTTTTGTAGTGGGTGAAGTAGGGAGATCGCTCCTTATGGGCCCACAGGCTCACGCCTGACCTCTCAAGGGTCATTCTACTTGGCTACAAAGACAGCCAAGTTTAGTCTAGTGCAGTGATGGCAAACCTTTTAGAGACCGAGTGCCCAAAGTGCAACCCAAAACCCACTTATTTATCGCTGGGTGCCAGGTGGGTGTGGCCCACTGGGTGGGCGTGGCTATAGTGGTCATGGCAGGCTGAGTGGGTGTGGCCAAGGTGGGCGTGATCACCTCGATGTTGCTCATGGGGAGGGACGCCTGTGGAGGCCAGGCAGGGTTGGGGGAGATCAAGGGGGTCTCTGGCGGATGGGGCGGTGGGCAGGAGGCTCGTCCTGTGGGGTGAGACAAGGGGAGGCAGGGTGGGGTGCCATTGTCGCAGGGCAAGACGAGGCAGGGGCCGGGGTGGCTGCTGCCTAACACCATCGCCCCCCACACACAGAGGCCAGCGAGCACATGGGTGCTGGGATGCATCCAGCCATGTGGGACCTTGGCGAGTTAGCAGGCAACTGATTGAAGAGGGACATTTGCCATCTCCGGGGCATGGTGCGCGTGCCCGCAGAGAGAGCTCTGAGTGCCGCCTCTGGCACGCGTGCCATAGGTTCGCCACCACTGGCCTAGTGATTAAGGTGTCAGTCTAGAAATCAAGAGACTGTGAGTTCTAGTCCCACTCTAGGCATGAAAAGCCAGCTGGGTGACTTTGGGCCAATCACCAGGAGACTGTGAGTTCTGGTCCCGCCTTAGGCATGAAAGCTGGCTGGGTGACTTTGGGCCAATCACCAGGAGACTGTGAGTTCTAGTCCAGCTTTAGGCATGAAAGCTGGCTGGGTGACTTTGGGCCAATCACCAGGAGACCGTGAGTTCTAGTCCAGCTTTAGGCATGAAAGCTGGCTGGGTGACTTTGGGCCAATCACCAGGAGACTGGGAGTTCTAGTCCCACTCTAGATTGAAAGCCAGCTGGGTGACTTTTAAGTGAAGATGATAAAGACGAAATTAGTCTGGCACCACCTCCATGCAATTCCTGCTTTCTTTCTCGGAGCCTTGGGACTCTTGTCCTGGCTTCATTTCTTTTAGTTATGCCAAAATGTGACTGAATGCTAGAAGAGG